>JAEIIG010017282.1:0-11558 GCA_018904695.1 Drosophila parvula
AACAGTTTTTGTTCTTCATTTCCATAACTTTTCATTTGAAAATTTTGTATTAAATATGTACAAGTATATACGTATCCTGAAGTGTTTCTAGCACTATCTTTAACCTTTTCTTTCGATTATGAAAATGAATAAAAGAGTGGAATTTGCTTTCTTCACATTTATGAATTATAATTTTTTCAATTTGTTATAATTTGTACTCCCTTTTAGAGTCCGAAAAGCGATCATATTGATCCTTAAAGATTAAGAACAATTATTTAAAATCAGCAACGAAAAAATGTTCTTTGATTATCCTGGTTTTCCATTTTGCTAAAGTTTTCCCCAGCTGCATCAAGTATACGCCCCGTGAACTGGCTTAGGCGCCACCACCTCCATCTCCTCCTTCTAACCAACCAGAATCTCCCCACATTGCGGTACCCAAAAAAAAAGCAAACAAAAAAAAAAAATGAAAAAAAAAGAAAATGGAAAATCTAGAAGAAAAGAAAGCGGAGCAGAGAAGAGGGGAAAAAAAAGAAAGCCGGACTCATGAAAGCTTTTTGCGGCGCACCAATGGCACCGCGTTATGCTCTTACACACAGCCACACACCAAGGCACAACCACACACACACACACACACACACACACAGTCACACACACACCTACCAATACTCACTCATGTACCGGGACAAGGAACTGGGGAAAGAGAGAGAACTCCATGAGTCGCCGTGGGAGGCGACTTTGAGCCTGTCCCAAATGGGAATACCCATACACTCGCACACACACTCGTACACACACACACAGACGAATCGACGAATAACGAAACTTGGAGATGGGGCAGGAAAAAAAGAAGAGGAGGAGAAGGAAGAGCCGAGGCAAGTGGCGGGAAAGCGGCGGCCGAAAGCCGAGGAATGGCAAACCCAAAACTGACACCAAAAGCGGCTAACCCTTTATCGCACATAGGGTTTCCTTACAGGACCGCATATTTAGGTTGCAGTTATGGGGTCTCGCTCTCTCTCTCTCTCTCTCACTCTCTGTCTCCATCTCTCTCTCTCTCTCTTCCATCTCTGTCTCTCTCACACAGCCTCCTTCTCACTCTCTCCCTCTCTCTCTCTCTGTCTCTCTGTGGGCAGGACTCCCGCTCTCTTTCTAGCTGCGTGGGGGTCCTTGGACATACATATGTACATAGTTTTGGGTTACCCAAAATCGACGTGATGTTATATTATATGGAAAACACAATTTGCTCAATGGTCTGCCGCTGTCGCTGTCTCAGTCGACGTCGCTGTCAGCGTCGCCGTCAACGTCGGCGCCAACTTTAAGTAGCACTCGAAATCGTGGGCGGTACCGATTTCTATATGTGTGTGCTTAGGGGGGAGGAGGGGTGGTTGGGGCTGCGAATATAAAGAAGCTGCTGGTAAAAAAAAAAAAATAAATAAATAGAGAGTGGTAAGCGTGGTGGTGGGGGGGAGGAAATAGTGGAAAAAAGAGAAAAACTTAGAGGGAGGCTGGGTTAATCCCCTTCCCACCCCCCCATCCTGACGATCCTCACAGTTTTGCGGGCTGTAACTGCTGCCATTTTGTGTGACACAAAACTAAGGCCCAAACTATAAAACTATGTACCCCTTGGCAGTCGCAGATGCCATCCAAAATGCAGAAGAAATTGAAGGCCACATTAGATATATTTTAAAGCCAGTGTTTTATACAAATTTTAAAATATAGGAAATATTTTAGAAACAATATAGATGGATATATAACTTGGTCTAATTTTTTTTAATACAGGTAATACAGCTAAGGGGTTTTTATTTATCAAAGTAAAGGTTAAAAAAAGAATGGTATTTCCTGAAACAACATATTGGATTTATATTGCATTGATTAATGATTTAAGGCTATTAACTATATGTTATTTGATTAATTTAAATACGAATAAGTGACCTTAATCTAGAGAAGATTCCTTAAAAATATATATAATTATGTCAAGCTGTCAAGAAAATATTAGATATAACTTCGCTGTTTTTCAACATATTTTCATGTTCTCTGAGCTATATAGACACTTTTTATAATTACAGATATTCTTTTTTATTTGTATTAATTATTTATTTGAAGTTTACAAGTTGTAATCTTATAAATTAATGTTAATAATATTAAATAATATTTAATAATAATTAATAACTATTTAATGTTATTTATTAATATCGGACGACCTTACAAAATAGCTTTCAGGAACATTCAATAACTTAAGACATTAAAGTTAGAAAATAATAAGAAAATTTGCGTAACTTTGTTATTTTTAAACATAATCGTATATAGCCATGATGTATTTATATCTTATATATCTAATATATATTTATATGTATGTAGTTATTACTTTGTTTTAAACTTGATCAAAACCTGAAGAGAGGATAAGAAAATTAGCAAAAAGTTCGATGTTTATATTCAATAAAGTTATTAAAAGACCTGCAGTAAGGCTTCTTTGATCGATTACTAATTCAATTCTAATTCCTTGCATTGATTTGAATTTGCAAAATGAAAGGGTATACAAACGTCTTAGTTAGCTGCCTTTTTTAGTATTTATTAAAAAACAATTCCCTCGACCTTATTTCTTGTGAAATCTTTCTTTGTTAACCAAAAGACAACCTTAACCTTAGAGCCTTAGAACGTAGAAGCCTCCAAATAGAATTTCACCTGAAATGAAATGCATAAAAGTAATTAAGTAAAACATAAAGGCCTATCCTGATTTTAATATATATTTTACAGCTAGAATTATAGCCGACTTCTATAGCTTCCAGAAGCTGGGAGCTGATGAAAAGGTCTTTATTTCGAGGGCCTGGCACAATTAATGCAAAAACTTGAACAGCTTCAAAGGCTCTTCTGCTGGCAGACAATGGCCCCTCGACGAAAGTTGCTTGCTCAATGACATCTATATGTCTATATATAGTGCTTATGAGTGCATCCAGCAACTACCCCCTCACCCCCATCCCCCCCCTCCTTCCATTTGATTGTTTTTTCCAAGTCCTTTGTTTTGACTGAGTCAAAGTTTTGCATCGTCAAAAAAAGACGGTTGCCAGACACTGAGAAACGCTGAGATGATGACAACTTTTGCTTGTTTGACCCAGTTTCCCCTATACTATACCGATCGTGTGCGTGTGTGTGTGTGTCTGGGGGGGAATGAAGGGGGAAGGGGGGGATAAATGTAGAATGGAAAATGGAAAATGTCATGCAGCCATGCCAATCAAGTAATGCACCAGAGGCAAGCAAACCTTAGCCAGCTGCCTCAAGACGAAGATGCTGTCTCAGCAGACACACACTCGGGCGGGACGAGGCGGGGGAAAATGCTGTCTAAAATGTGTGTGTGTGTGAGTGTGTGTGAGAGAGGAGGGGGAGAGAGCGGGGTCGGGTATTGGGAAAAGCTGAGGAAGGCGGTGCAGCAGTGGTTCGTTTGGTTGGTTCGTTGGTGTCACATTTTCGGTGAAATTTTGGTTTGCAAACTTTGGCAAAACTTGGCCAAGTATTTGGCCTCAAGTGCGTTAAAGCGGGACGGAGACAGGCCAGCCGCTGTCGCCGAGAGAGAGACGGCTAGCTAGGGAGCGAGTGAGAGGGCCGAGAGGCAGCGAGCGAGCGGGAGCATGTGAGTGTATTGTGGTCGGTCGACTGGCGGAGAATTCTCAGCTATTCTCTATTCTCGCTTTCTCTCTTACTCACTGTCGCTGTGTCTTGGCATTTTCTTAAGCTTTTGCCAGCTTGGGAAGACGGGTGTGTGCCCAGTAAGCACGGCGAGAAAATGTTTTGCGCCGGTGGCGTATACTTAATATTTGATATCTTCGCCTCTTTTCTAGGCACTTCTATTGGGTTAATAATAGCCCTAATAAGCCCCAAAGTAACTGAACAAATTCCATTCTAAATCAATATAAATAGGTAGTTCTTATTCAAAAATTAAAAAAGTGTTGGTGGCGTATACTTAATATTTGACATCGCCGCCTCTTTTCTAGGCACTTCTATTGGGTTAAAGAAAGTTTAACAAACATTCAAATACTCTAATAGCCATTCTAAATCAATATAAATAGGTAGTTCTTATTCCTAAATTAAAAAAGTATTGGTGGCGTATACTTAATATTTGCTCAGTGTGCCAAAACCGCCTCTTGTGGCGCCTCCCCCCTTTTTGGGGGGGTAGCATCATTTAGCCATGTCTCTGCCGCAGTCGACGTTCTTGTTCTGGCATCTTCTTCTGGCGTCGAGAGTCCTCGCTTGGAATCCTCAATCCGAAAGCCTGAAGGAGCAAGCAGCTCCTTGGCCGCCCCCTTCTGCCCGCAAATGTGGGCTGCCACTTGATGGCGGCCAACATGGACATGGCCAAAGGCAGCCAAAGGGAGACAGAACGATGGGCGAGTGCGAGTGAGATGCCGCCGGCTGGGGTATAATTTTAATGAATTTATTTAGGAGTTTGTCTTGGGGCAGGTGGACTTTCACACACACACACACAGCACACTTGGCTCTCCTCTATACATAAGCAGAGCGCAATGGCGGCCGAGGGGCAGGCCCCCCCCCCTTTGGTGTCAGTGTTGTTTTGCAGCAACCAAAATGTGCGGCAGCATTTTTGGTCTTGCACAGTGGGCTATATGTGGTCGAGACGAGGCTGCTGGCCCCAGCTCCATCTCCAGCTCACAATTTTCATGGCCAGTCTTGGCCCTCGTTCTTTGCCCTTCGCCCTTTGGACTTTGTTTCGACCGGTTCTTCTTCTTTTCGGCAATTGCTCTTGGCATTGTATCCCACTACCACTCTTTTTTTTTTATATATATTCTTTATTATTTACAATACATTGGCATGGCTACTTAGTCTGTCCTTTACTTCCTTCTTCTGTCCAGGAAGCTACCGAAGCCTTCCATATCCTTGGATCCACTAGCATCAGCGGCACCAGCATGTCCTCCTGGATGGCCAAGCCTGCTACTGCCTCCATAGTCGCCCTGTCTTTCTCGAAGCGCCGACACTCGAAGATGACTTGGTGCTCATCTTCTGGGATTCCTGATCCTTACTCAGGGTAGTTTTCCTCCTCTCAAGGTACCGTGGCCCCTCAGCACCTGTGTTAGGTGGAAATCCACCTTGCCGTGGCTTCTGCCCATCCAAGCCTCCAAGCCTTTTGACGAGGCATCCCATCTGGTATGACAGCTTTCGTAGCTTCTCCTTCTGGCCAAGGTCCGACAACTGCTTGTCTTCCCTGCTGGTCGCCATCGCTAGAACCTCGCTGCAGGACATCCCGTGGGCTGTCCATCCCTTGTCTGGATTGACTGTAGCCTCTGGCTTCCTGGCGGCATTGTGGCAGGTCTGGCCTTCTTGAGGTCCACCTTGCGGCTTTCGTTGGTTTTTCTTGGGCGCCATTCTCCGGCAATGGGCGCTTGGGTGGCGGTACCAGCTCCGCTGTCGGGGTCCTTCAAAATCAGTCTGCGCCACGACTTTGAGCTGTTTGAAATTCCAAATTTCAAATTCAAGTTCAATCCGTTTGATTGCAACGTAGTTATATGGCGCTTTCCAACACTGTGTGCTGTTATTCGTTGAATCCGGCGTTGTTCAACACTGTAAACTGCTAAATGTGTCGAGGAAAACGCGGGTTAATATATGTATGGCTTGTGGAAGCTGAATGAAAGAGAGGTTTTCGTGGTGAAAGACCTCCTTTGGACGCGGGAGAGGATCTTCCCCAGGTCCACCAAATCCGCTTAGCAGGTTCCCAATTGAAAAGATCGAACAAGATACGAAGATACGAAGATCTGATACACCAAATATGTATGTACATATGTATATTTTTGCGATTCACATAGCGTGATTGTAATTTCGGTTAAACATAAATTTTAATAATACTCGCTTGAATCAAAACAAGGACACAAGCCAAAGAATAATGGGGATTAATCCCTGATTAATCATAAACACTGTTGCTTTGCTGCGCTCGCTATCAGAAGCGATCCCTTTGGGAAATGACACGCCGCACATGACGCTGCAGCTGCATCAAATTCTCGGGGCTCATCTCGTTTACCATGTGTAGAGCGGATCTCAGGACATTGGAGTTGCCGGGATCGGGATGGTTATAGGGGGCCAAGCGCAATGGGTTCCAGTTCAAGTTAGTCTCGTAATTGTTCCTACTGTCACACATCGGTTTCAACAGCGCCGTTGGCTTGCGCCACACACGCGTTGAACGCTGTGGCGGTGGTGGCGGCGGCGGCGGCGGTGGCGGTGGTGGCGGCGACGATGATATCTGCCGGGGGTAGGTGGTGGCCAGTTGACGGAAGCCGACTGTAGCATCGGCGACACTCCCATTGCCGCATAAGTAGGTCAGCATACTTTTGATCTCACTCATCTTGTTGTGGTTCTGGGAAAATAAATACATTTTTGGCTGAAATGCAAGGGGAAACGTTAAGGATTCTACAATTCAGACCTGTGTCTCCAGACGGACGATATCCTCTTTCAGTTCGATCAGCTGCTGGCTGATCTCGCCAAGTTTTCCTTCATTCACTACATTATTCATCTGCATTGCCTGCGGTTCGACGCATCCACTAATCGGGGTGGAAAATAAACGAATTTAAACTATTTGAAATTATTAAAAAAGGGCAGAAATCGGTTAATAAATACAAAGAAAATATTTCTTATACGACACAAGATTATGAATCAATAAGCTCAGCTGATAATAATCTTCTAGTTCCATTCGAAGAGTGTCCTAGTCACTTATTATCTTACCTAGTCTCCTCATTGTGCGGATTTATGAAAATATCCATATTTATTTCACAGAAACGAAAATGTTGGTTTCCCAAATTAACTTAAAGCAAAACAACGCTTTGAAATGAATGAAAACTACAGAATTTTCAGCCTCAACTTTACTGATTTTCCATAGCCTACTAGAAGAATGATAGAAAATTACAGATTTCCGGCGCCTACTTGAATTTCCTACTGAATTTCCCTATATTAAGATAAGGTTACGTTTTTTAAGTAAAGAAAATATTATTTTAACTATAAAGCCATCAAATTTTGTTTGCGGAATGAAACTAGGGCTGCGGAAATGTTGTGGATATTGCGGAAGTCCTTTGATGATTCTACCTTGTCGCAGAAAAATCTTGCTAAGTGGTACAAAGACTTCAAAGAGGATGGAGAACGTGTTGATGCTTAATTCGGTTCCTTGTGACTTCTAACTACATATTCCCAAAACTCAAGAAACTACTCGGGAGAACGCGTTTCGAGTCGATTAAGCAGATAAAAAATAAATCGAAGAAGCCACTGATCGGTATACTGGAAAGGGATTATTAGGCATGTTTCGGGGATTGAAAGAAACGTGGGTATTAAGTGAATTTTATAGGTGTGTATTTTTGTGTATTTTTTATAAAGAAAATATTTTATAGGGAGGGGACTAAATTGATACGGAAGAATAAATAATCTAGTTCAATGCGAAGAGAGTCCCATTCCACTTATATGCTGTATGCCTTGTCTTCATTAACTTACCTAGTCTCCTCGTTGCGCGGATTAATGGAATTATCCATATTTATATCACACTTTTATTTAGTTCAGAGAAACAAATATTGATTTCCCGAGCTAACTTAAAGCAAACAACGTTTTGTAATGAATGAAAATAACAGATTTGCTAGCGTCAACTTAACTGAATTCCCATAGACTACTAGATAAGAAATGAGGGGAAATGAGAGATTTTCCAGCGCCTAGTTTACTGATTTTCCATAGACTACTCGACAGAGGAAAAATTATTGTAATTATAAATCCACTATTCAGAGACTTGTGACCTTTTTTAATTGCAGGATTTGCCCATCACCTGGTGGGGATGCACAGTCACCTGCACGCACCCGACTGGCGGGCTCACATGGCGTTGGGCGGACGCCCCGCCGCCTTTCCCGCCGCTCCCTTTTTCGGCCATCATGCGGCGGCCGCCTTTCCCACGGCGAGCACACTGCGCGGTCTGAGTGGTGAGTTATGTCGCAAATTGTGGATCGAAAATATATATAATATAAAAGATACTTTCTTTTTCGCAACAGAAAACCAACAGCAGCAGCAGCAGCATCAGCAGTTGGCGCACAGCACCACCAGTCCGGAGGGATCGCCGACCACCACCACCACCAGTGGCACGCAGCTGAGCGCCTTTGTCCAGCCCCCGTTGAACTCGTCGCCGCCGCCGCCCCTGACTATTCTGCAGCAGGACAATAACAACAATAGCAACATCGATGCGGGCTTCGAGAGCGATAGTATTTCCGTGACTGGATCGCCGCGGAAGAGCCAGCAGGGATCACCGCTCACCCACGACGAGGAGGAAGCGGAAGCGGATGCTGAGGCTGAGGCGGAGGCGGAAACGGAAGCGGCCACGAACAGGGTTAGCGGTGGGCCGTCGGCGGGATCACTGGGCGAGAGTTCGCCGGGATCGGGTGGCGCCTTCACCGCCCTCATTCAGCGCAGCAAGAATCCCACGGAACTGTTCGGCGGCTTTGGGGCAGCGACCGGCGGCCATTTTGCGCCCAGCCACAGCTTCAATCCCGCCCTGGCCGCCCAGCTCTTCCTCCAGAGCCCCCTGCTGCCGCAGTCGAGTCAGTGGCTCTACAGTCAGCTCTATGGCAACTACAGTGATCTCCCCTGGCTGCGAAATGCGGCGGCGGCCGCTGCAGCGAATGTGGCTCCCGAACGCGGACAGGATAATGGCAGTGGGACTTTGCCCGCGTCGGGATTGAGCAATCCGGATCACGACGGTGTCAATCTGATCAAACGGTGTGTGACGCTGATCACACACAATCCGCCGGATGCAGAGAATGCCAATCCGAATGCCTCGCCGCCGGTTAGCTCCACGCGGCGATCGCCGTCACCGGTGGAGACCATCGATCTGGACGATGTCAGCACCACGTCGCGCTCGGCCAGCGGCTCCTCGGGCGGCGGCCTTGGCCTTGGCCTGGGCGTTGGCGTCGGTGTCGGTGTGGGTGTGGGCTTGGGCGGTGGACCCATAAGGACACGGACCCCCAAACCGTCGGGGGATGTGTGGCGTCCCTACTAGCGGCTGGCGGCCGCCTTGCTTGGCACTTGCCTGGCGGCCCAAGGACATGACCTTGGCGACAGCGGCGGCGGCGGCGGAGGCAGCGACGACGGCGCAGTGGGTGGTGCTGCTGGGGGCACTTAGATCCATCGACAGGATGGTCAGAATATAGAGAGACAGTTCGGTTGTGGTGTTGTGAATAGTCGCCATATCGCAGCTGGGCGGGGATTGCAGCTGGAATTTGTTAAAAGCTCATTTTTTGGGTTTAAGAATTCCCTACTGATATAAATTTTGATAAATCGATTAATAAATATTGTTTAATTGAATTTTGTACATTTTATAATTCTTGTATATTTCAATTATTTGCTGTTATCGATTTTTTAAAGCATATATCTATATTAATCGATATATTCCAAGATAAATCGAAATATTATTATATGTTTATTGAATTTTCTGTATTTCGATATTTTTGTATATTTCAATTAAATATTGCTTTCGATTTTATTAAGTTTATATCGATATATATCGACATAAATCAATATATACCTTGATTAATCGATAAGTTATTATAATTACATTTTTTTGCATAATATTATTTTGGATCATTTAAGTTTTATATTGAGAATTACTTCGTACCAAATTTTCGTTTAAAAAAACACGATTTTTTCTATCGATGATATGTGTATTTCTTTTAATCGATTTTTTTCTCTCTAAAGAAACCTGATCTTGTTTAAAGTCTGAGACAAAATCTCCAATTCTTAGTTGAACTATATACTTTTTAATATATATTAACTTTTATTTTTGAAATTACTTCGAACCAAACTTTCTATAAAAAAAAACGATTTCTGGTATCGATGATACCTATCGATTTATTTCCTTTAATCGATTTTTTGCTCTCTAAAGAAACCGGATATTGTCTCTTGTAAAGTCTGAGAGAAAATCTCAAAGGCTTAGTTGAATTATATTCCCTAATTTCGGATAAGCCAAGAACTAAACATGCGATATAAGAAATTCCCGAAGCAATCCTTGCATTATGTAATTTTTTGCGTTTTTTTTTGTCAACTAATGTAAGTGGCTCACATATCGAATTTAAATCAATTAGCATGACCCTAAGAATCAAATATTTAAGATGTTGACGGCGGGGGCCGCTCATATATAATATATATCTACGAATATCTATATAGATACGAGATCTGTGTACATTGAACATATATATTGCTCTGTATTTCCCCCCTCCTAAATAAATATTGCAAGAATATTACATTTAGATGTTTAAGAGAATACATTTTTTTTTGGGCAAGACGTAAAAAATATATAAGAACCTATAAAACGAAGTAAATGAATAAATAAACATATTTTAAAATTTATTAAAAATAAATTTAAGTACGGACTTGAATCAGAGATATACTAACAGCAGACACAAATACACTGACAACAAAATCAGATGACTTGTACATACATAAGTTACTTGAGTAGTGTGCCAAAGATTCGTTAATAAAAATTTCAACTAAATATATACATTTTTCTGAGGGAAAATCGAAAGATTGTAGATCTTATTTTTATAGATAAATGTTTATGTTTATTATAATAATTAATATTATTAGTCTGGTGGCTTGAAAACAGCAGACAGAATATTAATTAAGGTCAGAAATCCTTTCACTTCTCAACTCTGCATTGAAAAGGAATCTTTTACTATATATTTTAAATTTATCTGATAACAAAAATAGCCTAATAATAAGGACATTTTTCCGGCAATAAGATACAAAGTATTAAGGCAGATCAGGACTGGTTTCGCCACAAATATTGCCCTCATTTCGTTGCGGAACCCTGTCAAACTCCGGGATTAAGCCCACTTAAGGGGTATGAAAAATCGAGAGGCCGCAGGAAAGGGAGAAAAGAGTGCGAGTGGGTCTACGATAATCAGCGCGCCGCCAAGAAAAGCTTTTAAGAAAATTAATTCACCCCCGTCCCAAAAAAAAAGAAATCTTTTAAAGGGGTTAACAACAACAACAAAAAAAAAACAACAAATGCGAAAAAGAGAATTGAATTTATTGCCGGAGAGTCTTTTGGCGCAAATAGAAATCTCGCCAAATAAAAAGTTTAAATAAATGGTCAAACTTGAAAGCAAAAAAGAATCCCGGAAAAAGGGTTCCAAGTAGAGAGAGAGAGAGAGAGAGACAGAGAGAGAGAGAGAGATGGAGAGAGAGAGAAGGGATAAAAAGACTTTCAACTTGTGATGTGTTTTCCAGGCCGGGACCAAGCAGCTTATTTAAGTCGTGCGAATAATGAATGAGTTTTCCAGCTCATATTAAATGAGCTTGGCTGCGATCCAAGAGAGCACCTCACCACCTCCGGTTTCCCTCAGTTTTTCCTCTTGTTTTCCTCGCCTAATGAAGCATAGAAACAATTAGCGAATGGCTTCTAAGACAGCGCAGAAAATGCTGGGGATTATCCCTCACCGAACCTTTGCGACTTAATGTAATCACTTGTCTTTATCCCAGATTATTTATCTTATTTTTATTTAGCTGGTAACTTTGTTACCTCATTTAGCCCACTTAGTAGGGGTTTTAAACCTAAAAAAAAAAACACA
>JAEIIG010017306.1:0-36503 GCA_018904695.1 Drosophila parvula
TCATAGTTATCTGCCACACTATATATGTTATACCTAAGAATATTTTATTTATTTCCTCAATGAAATCCAAAACATAGTCTTAAACATAGTCTTAAGTAAATAAATCCTTCAAACATATAAGGAATATATATTTATATAAATAATACAATAATTTACATAATATAGATATATAAAAATAATGCAGCAAGGACCCTTTTTCGAGGTCGCACTGTTATCAACCGACTCAGGCGCCTCTTCTCCCTTTTATGAGCCACATTAAAGTGCAATTTTCGCAGCAGCTGTTATTGCATTTGATACGAGTATTAATAAATGGCAGCTCATCGCCATCATTAGCATCAACATCCTCATCCTCATCATTCGTGATGATCATCAAGTCGCTGCATTTAATTGAAAAGTGAAATTGATTTCCTCTCCGTCTTTGCTCATCTTCAATCTCCTTTCCCTCCTTCCCCTGCTTCCCCTGCTTCAGCAAAAGAAAATTGTTTGTTGTTTTTGTTTCTTCTGCCTTTTGTTGCGTTTCTTCTGTGCATTAATTATGGAAAATTATATTTTTGATTTTTGCACGCAGCAGACGTTGCTTGTTTTTTTTTTTTACTTTGCCAATTTGTGGAAAAGGATGGAGAGCACACTCCTCATTATTTGCCATTTTCTTTTGTTTTAATTGCAGCATTTTTTCTTGTTGTTTTCTCGTTGTGCGTTTGTGGCCACAATTATTTCCATGGAATATTAAAATGATACATTCCATCCACTTCGCCTTTCCTTTTCTTTAATTGTTATCGTGCTTAAAAATGCCATTAACTTGGATTAAGCTATATATTGTGTGTTGTAAAAAAAATATAGTATTTTTCTGGCGAGGCTTAGTAAAGAACCAGAGAAGTTATATATATTTTTTAAAGTCTTACATTTTGTAGATATAACTGAGATAATTTTCAACTTTCAGTAAGCTTTAAATATATAACAAACACCTGGATTTATGTACAAAGTTTCGTTAATAGTTTATGACTTCCTTGCTCTTTTATTTAACACTGAAAAATTACAAGAAAATGATGTTTAATTTTGCCAAAAATCCTAATATTTAACTAACCTAAATGTAACTCCTAAATACCCCAATTTAACCAAGTTTAAGCCCCGGCAAATGACTTTAGGAGACGCTACTGCCAGAGCGGATGTCATATCGAATGGCAAACACTAAACAAACTATTTGCCGTTTTCCCCAACTCACACACACACATATATATATATATATATACTGATGTCTGACACTTGAGAACAAGTTGAAATTTATTTGCACTTTTCCCTCATGTTTTTCTTGCAGTGGCAGCAGCTCCAAAAAGAAAAAAAAAATACAAAAATAAAACCAAAAACTTGCAACTGGTTAAGGAAAATAGTGAAAAAGCAAGGAAGGACGCAACCAAAGTGTTGCATACTTGGCAGCCATAGAATAGAGTGAAGCGGATACGGATATATATCCCCGTTCCCGACTCTATACATATATATATATATATATATATATACTGGCAAGATGCCGTCGTCGGCAATAAATAAAACAGGACGCAGTGTTGCCAATACGCTGCAATTCCTGGCAATCGCTCTCGCATGCTGCTGTCTGCTGGTGAATGGCCAACAGCAGCAGCAGCAGCAGCAGCAGCAACACTTGAAGTACCAGCAATTGCAATATCAAATGCAGCAGCAATATGAATACCAGCAGCAGCAGCATTATCAGCAGCAGTTCCAGCAACAGCAGCAACAGCAGCAGCAGCAGCAATTGACACCCACAGCAGCATTGGTCCAGCAGCAACAGCAGCAACAGCAGCAGCAGCAACACGAGGAGCAAATTGACCTGCTCTCCACTCAGCCAACTCAGGTGAGCGATAATCACCGACAAGCAATCACAATTTATAACAATTATTATAGCTGCACTGTGAAAAAAGTCAGGGAAATACAACTTGATTAAAATAAATACAATCTGAAGCATATTTCTATATTAAAATTAAGGAAAATTAGCTTTACGGGTAGCCTATATTTTTTTAACCTGAAGTTAATCCAAAAGTAGGAAAGCATTGATTTAAATGCGATTTTTGCATATAAAAATATCGAAATATTCGATAATATTATCAATTGGTATATATCGATATCTAAAAATGAAAAATCTAAAAACCTTCTTTAAAGCTTTATAATATTTATTCAAAATAAAGCATATTACTATATTAAAATTAAGGAAAATCAGCTTTAAGGGGCCCTTATATTTTTTAACATTAAAAATTGCACATTTAACCTGAAGTTAATCCAAAAACAGGAAAACATGCATTTAAATGGGATTTTTGCATATACAAATATTAAAAAATATTCGATAATATTATCAATTGGTATATATCGATATCTAAAAATGAATAAAAACCTTATTTAAAAGTTTCAAATATAAAATATTCATTTATTAATACCGACTAAAGGTTATTTTAGTATAATTTTAACGGATAGTAGAATCTGATGAAGAGAACTTTAGTTTATGTTTATTTTAAATTAATTCCAAATCTGTTTGTGGGCTTGATAAAATTGATTTACTTGTTTCTAAATATATATATTACTTTTTATAACTAAAACTCCATTCAAAGAAAGGACTGCCAATAGCAAATATAAATTCAAAATATCGAAATATAAATATACTTATTGCTACAAAAGAAACTCCTAATAACCTTATTCTTAATACTATTAAATGGATATTGATATTATTTTTGGTTCTGTGTCATTCCTGGCCAGGCCTGACCTGTTCTGGGGCTTTATCCCGAAAAATAAACCCAGCTCATTGTGTAATTAATTGAACTTTGGGAGCTGCCAGAGTTGCCGCAGCTGTTGCTGCTCAGCACATCTGATTCGGGCTGGCAAATTGAATTTGATTTTGTTGAGCTCCCAGTTTCACAGTTCCCAGCGCCCAGCTCCCAGTTCCCAGTTGGCAGTTCACGGAAGAGCAGCAGCTGCAACTGCTTAAAAACCAAATCCCCAATTGCCAACTTTTCGTTTTTCCAGCAGCAGGCAGCAGGCAGGCAGCACCGCGGCCAGCTTTTGTGGCGCTGCAGGATTGGCCCACAGCCAGTGAACCTCAAGTTCAATAAGCTGATTAACTGAATGAAATCAGCAATGAAAATGAAATAGAAAGTGCCTCCTACGGCTTTTTGGCCTGGCTTGGCTTGGTTTGGCTTTTCTTTGTGTGCTCGAAACCAACCGCCAAGGCAACCGCAGTTCCTGGCAATTTGCGGCTGTTAAATGATTAATTTACTTTTGATAGACTTTAAGTTATATTTAATTAGCAGCGGCCGAAACGAAAGAAAGAAAGAAATGGCAAAAAGGGAATGAAGTTTTTTCCTTTTTTTTTTGGGAAGAACAAAAGTTTGCCTTAGAGAGGAAGTTAGCCAAGTTGGCAGCGCTGTTTGAGTAGGGAATTTTTAGATAGTCTGGCAACCTTGGATGTGGAGGATTTTAAATTTTAGTTTGAAATTGAAAAACCTTAAAAGTAATCGTATATTTAATATAAATTGTATAAAGAAATTAGAGTAAATGTAAAATAAAAGCTTTAGGAAAAACAAAGAATTGAGAGCCCTGTAAGTTTAGGTTAAAAAACAGCAAAGGAAAATCAGGAGGCAAGGCTGATTTTATTTGATTAAAAACATTTTTTGACGTTTTCTAAACTAAATAACTGTTCCCCTATTCTTCAGAAATCATAATAAAACAAATGTCAAACTAAAATTATAAAAGCCACCTCTTATTTATCACTGCCTTGCATGTCAGCCTGGCAACCCTGCCTGCAGCAGCACCTCCAAGGAAACGGTCATAGAATAAAAAACAAATATTTTGACACGTTCGCTCACACACATTTCGGGGGCACATTTCAAATGGTGTGTCGCGTCGGAGAGAGTCACTCGAATCCTCCTAAGAGGAGGAGGTGACAGCCCTGGTCGTGGCAAGCCTGTTAATTTCACACACGATTTGCTGCTTAGTTTTTGCACTTTCCGTCCGCACTCCTGTCACTGACTTCTCACACAGCCTTCATTCGTCCTTCCTCCTCCTACATTTTTTTTTTTTTTTTGGACAAAAGGCGTGCCGAGCTTTTGTCAGGGGCAAAAACCACCAATCCCCATCCTGATGCTGAGCCCCCGAACAGCAGACAGAGAGAGAGAGAGAGAGAGAGAGCGAGCGAGAGCTCTAAACCAACTTTTGCAGGACAAAACGTGGCAGCGTTTTGTAGATTTTTAAGTCCCATAAATTTCAAGTGTCAATATATAAAACCGCATATGTGCGGGGCCAACAATGGATGCGCCACATGCGGGGGAGGCGGGAACGGGGCGAGCAGCAGGGGCAGCAGCAATATTCAGGGAGGGATCGGTTGCGGCCAGGGGCGGATCGTTGGCAGTGGCGGCGGGGCCAGCGGCAGTGGCGGCGAGTCGAAATTCATAAATTTAAGCGTGAAACGAAACGAAATGGTAAAATAAAATGCAACCAGCAGAAGCAAAGGCACGAGCGAATGCTCTCTGGTGATGGGACTTGCCAAGGTATCGAAACTATCGGAAAGCTTATTGCAATCATTTGTATCGAAACCATCGGTTAGCTATCATTTGCAATCATTTTTACTATCGGACAAGTTATTGCCATTTACATATACTTTTGAAGAGAACAATATTTGGGCAATTATAAATTGTATTTTATTCTTTAAACCTTCGAAAACTATATTTTTGTTAATATTTTTTGGGGGATTAAGCCAGCTTTTTATTTAGTGAAGTTTAGGATGTTTTTAAAGCGTTTCTGAACTCTTTTTTTTTGGGATTTATAAGGATCTTGTTAGAAAGATTCTTGAGCGGCTTATTCGTTCTGGAAGTTTCTTATTTCATAAATATCTATAATTTAACTAAATACTTCAGAAAGTATTCTCTTTGTTAGGTTTTATATTTTCAAATTCACGGCAAGCTGACCTAAAACTATCGCTGCCAACGCTAAAAGCTCACGGATCCATGCATTCGTGTCACGCCACCATCCCTGGGGAGCGACACATAAATTATATGAATGAGGTTTTTTGCTTTATAGTTGCGCGTTCCGTGTCTGTGGCCGAGGGCCGTGGCCATTCCGGGCCAAGCTCCTCGTGGCTCCCTGGACTTGGTCCTGACCATTGCCGCACTCTAATCCCCCCGTCTGGGGCCTTGTGTGGCTTTTATTTTATTGCAAACTTCAAATAAAAACAGCAGCAACAGCAGCAGCAGCAGCAAAAAGTTGTTAAAAAGAAGAACGGGTCGAGCAAGAGTGGAAATATTTTGTATGGAATAAAACACAACACAGCAGCCATCAAGAGCAAGGGGAAGTCCCGAACTCCAAACACACACAGTGTGACCAAATAGTAAAACCGAGGCGAGACCCAAGGACGAGACGGGATGGGGGCAATCAAATCAATTTGAACTGCCAATCGAGAGTCCACCGAGCCATGACCACCGACCGCCACATCAAAATCCAGCAGAGGCGGCAGAGTACGAGCCGGAGTTCAAAGTGCGCCGTTTAATAATCGATGGGTTCATCAATCAGACTAGGCTTCATTTTTCACAGTCCATACCCGCCAGAGAAAAGAATGAGTTGACATAAAAATACGAATACCAACAGGCATTAAATTCAATAAAACGATTGATTTTGGACATGCCGGTTTTTTTTTAGCCTAGAAAATATTTAAGTGTTTCTAAATGGTTTCGGCTTAGATGCCATTAATTATTGTTGTATATAGAGTGTTATAAAAGGGAGCTATTAAATAGCAGTAAGTAATTTTATATACTCTATAACATTAAAATATGGCAACTATCACAATTTATACTTGAAAGTTATACAAATCTCGGACAATTTAAAATGTATTTAATTAAAATCTATAAAATATCTGCAAGTGCTTGTTTATACTTGAAACCTATTAAATATTACTATAGATTTTATTTAAATAAAACAAAACAATGTATTACATCTATCATTATATTACTCCGCTAATTTTTCTTTAAAAATAAATATGGCAAATATTAAAAACGTATTTCTAAATGTGCCAAAACTCTGTGATAAATAATAAAGTGATAATGTGATAATAATAATAATAATTACCTCTGAAATAAATATATACAATTTAATGGGTTTTCGCTTTCTAGAATTATAAACCAATCATTAAAAGTCTCTTAATTATTATTATTATTATTTTCAAGTGCGGTTGTCAGGGGAATTCCTTAAAAAATAAAATGTAAAGTGAGGCAAAGATATCTATAACTATAAATGTATATCTTCCATTCCCTTCCATCATTAATGTATTTTCAAATAGTTCAAAGTTCCAGTAAAGTTTTGCAAATACAATTATGACCACTTAGCAGCCTTAATTTTTTAAAACAATATACAAGTATATCAATAAGCTAAAAGTTGAGTCAACTTTACAAACAAATAAGACCGCCAAGCATGATGGTTTTATATTTATGAACATTTTCGATACCGCCCGCGCGCGGTCCAATTAAGATGAAATTGTAATTACAAATTTTGTAGCTCGCTTATTAGGGCACAGCAGCTGAGACAGGCAGTAAAAGGGCGGGGCGGGAAGGCAGGAAAAATACGGGGGGAAAATTACGGGGGAAAAATGCTGTGGAGAGAAGGAAACTGGCTGTAAAGAGAAAAACCCCGTTGAGACGCTGTGTCAGTCAGCGGCAAAGCTGAAAATCGCTTAAGATTAATGATGCAAAAAATTGAGCATCATTAAAGAAAGTGAAAATGGAATTAAGTGCAAGGCAGGGTGCAGCGTGGGGGAGGGAAGAGAGGCAAAAATAAAGCAGAAAAAAAACCGAACACACCGAGACACACACACTGACACACACAAAGTACCGGAAAAAAGTACGTGCAACACGCAAGGCGGAAGAAAATGGCGGCATAAAACTTAACTACAATAAGCGACAGAGGCCAAAAAACGACCTGACAACAACAACAGAGAATGTTGCCACATTTTGGCGGTTTACTTTTAGAGTGCACTCGAAGAAAATATTTGTAAACAGAACTAACAACAGTGCAAAGCTTAAAGCATTGAGTTTTCAATCGTATTTAAAGTAACTTGCCTCTGACTTTATTTCCCTTAAGCCATAAATATTTCATTTAATTTAAATTAAAGAAAATTCTGGCAAATATTAGAAGTAGACGGAGATCTTTTTTGGGCTGTGTGTGTGTGAAAATGTGGGGGCGTGACCCCGAAAGTCTATCTGTGTAGCAAGTAGTTGGGCCAAGTGCCATGTACGTGCAGCGGAAGCGGAAATGGCAAATGCCGTCACAGAACGCCCTTACTTCACCCCGCTAATGTCTTGAGCAAGTTGTCTCTTCTCTCCCCTCTTGGGCGCCCCCTCTCTGATAAGCCAAGTTAGCCAGCCAGCCAGCCAGCCATTGAGCCAACGAAATGATGACAACAAGTTGGCCAGTTATGGTTCATGGCCCGAATAAAACACTTCATAAACTATGGACAAGTTGGGAATTTTCGCACATTTCTGAGGGAATCTCTATTGATTTTGGTTTTGGAAAAAATGGCATTAAGCTGACTGGAATTTGCTAAGCTGTTGTGACTAGACTGGCGGTACTTTTGGGACTGAGAAAATTAATATATAAATAATAAAATATAAATAAATATAAATATAAATTAATAAACACTTAAATACTTACTTAAAATAATAAATACTTAACCTGTTAGGAAGTTACTTAAATTGTAAATAAATTGATATTATTACAAGTTAAAAGAGCTTAAATTAAGGTTACTTGTATTTGCCTTAAACTTTTCACTATATTTTATGTAATTTGGATTTTTATGTTTGTTATCTCAGGTTAAAAATTTAGTCTTAACTTAATTTGCACAATTAACTAGTATCTTTTCCTATTGCTTAAAAAGTAATTGTTAATAAGGATTTATCAGCAACAATTTGTAACTATTTTTTGCTCTCAATTGGTACATTTTTTCTCAATACTAAATGTTAACCTCAGGTTAGAAATAGATCACTTTAACTTTGCCAAACTACATAGTAATTCCCTGAAAATGTTATTGTAGTGTTTTGTTAATTGAGAATAATTATCACACATAATTACTCATAATATGTTGCCCTACCTAGGTTTCCTATTTCCAATTAAACCACCTTGGTTAACCTCAGGTTAGAATTTAAACCCCTTAACGATGAATGCCGCGTAATTTCAACTGTCGAACGAACACAAAACCCCTTTTCGAAATGTTGGATTTTCCGCGATTTCCTCGCGCCTTCACCCCCTGTAATGAGAAAATTCTCGGGGCCAAAATGAAAATGTCTGTCTGGAGGCATTAGACTACAACTTAGTCGTAGACGTTGGTTAGGGAAAATCCAGGGGGAGGTTGGGGAAAAGGGTTTAAGTTTTCTACCGCAACGCGAACATTTTGTTACGCAACCGGAGAAGCGAGAAGAGAGAGAGCAGGCATGCCGAAAAATAATTAGCGCGTTGTGTTTATAAGTTTCACCGTTTAAAAGCGTTTTACGTGCCAACCGAGAGTGAGGGGGAGGTGAAAACCGATGGAAATGGGCGTGGGAAATGGGGTTTTACAGCTCGGGCTGAGATTACGGCTTTGATATATTAATGAACTGCGGAAGAGGCAAGCGGAGATGGCTGTATGGTATGGCAGGGGGGATGTGGCAGGAGCCATTGATGTCGCTCGAACTTTTGAAGAAGGTTAATCTATTTACGGACCGAACACGGCCAAAGCGATTCAATTATTAATGAACCTTCGACTGAGATTTTTTGAGGAAATTGCTTTCCTAAATTCAAACCAAAAGAAACCAAATGGATAAATTATTAAAATAAGATATTAGGCTATAAAAATATCAACTTTTTGCGGAAATAATAACGAACCCTCTAACCCAAATCCGTAAACCACACCAATTTGCGGTTTTTTCACCGCGAAATAGTTGCAATAAAATAAAACATAAAATAACGAAAATCCATTGACTTTGTTTGGCCAAAGTTTTGAACAACGAAGCCCAGCACGAATATGCAAAAATAAAAGTTGATTTTTGCTGCCGGCGCCGGCTTTCGTTTTGTTTTATATATACATATGTATATATATAGTTTTCGCATATATGAAAACAGAGGCAGCCGCCGCTGCTGCTGCTGGCATGTGATAAGCGCCACTAAAGCCCTATAAGCTTACGGCATTACAGCAACATCAGCAGCTAGGGCAACCTGCAACATCGGCAGCAGCAGCAGCCCCGGTAACCATCAGCAAGCAGTCCGTTGCCGAAAAACTATGCAACAAACAGAAGGCAGCAGCAGGAGCAACGCCACCAGGAGCCGCAGCAGGATTAAGTGCAACTCAGAAAATAACAGGGGAGGGGCAGGGAAAGCGGGCGAGATGGATAGATAGATGTTAGCCCCGAGGAAATGCCAAAATATGTCAGCTCTGTGAGCCTTAAATAAGGCCAAGTCACTGGTAGTTATGCCGCGGTGAAGGTGTCACGAAAAAGGGGATTAGAGCTAAAGCGGAGTCTCTGTTTTTTTTTTCACGGGAAATTATGGCTTTTCCTGCTAAATAATTAGCTGGGAAAATTGGCCTGTCAACCCAGACAATGTCTTTTTTTCCCGCTTTCCCTCTGCATACCGATTTTTTCCCCCGTATAGCTTGTTGGTACCAGAGAATCGGTATTCCCCTCGCATAATTAGCATGTTTCCCTGGCATTTGAATGCCAGGGAGTTGGAGTTGCCCTCCATTTGGTTACGCAAATGGGTAATGGCAGTGTTCTCTGGTTCTGGCCTGTCCAGCTACATTGTCCAGCATTGTTGTCACTGACACAATCTCGCATGCAGATGCACATCCTTGGGCAAATGGCTTTCGTATTGGCAGCAGTCAGGGGAAAAGTCCGCAGCAATTGAACGGTTTTCAGCGCGAACGAGAGAGAGAACGAGCTTTGTTTGCCCTCCGACACGGCCTGGACCCCTATGTAGCTGGTAGCTCTATGCCACCATTTTTCCCTTGGCCAGAGTTTATCGAAGGGAAATTCAATGGTTTTGGGGGGCTGGCACCGAAAATTCGCTAGCATATTCAACATGTGGTCCCTTAATGTGCCCAATCACATCGCTAAGGATATTAAATGCAAATGCTGCTCGACTAGAACTTTGTGTAGTTTCATGAATACAAAATGGCAAATTTCCAGCAAAGAATTATTAAAAACTTCATAAAACTGGCTAAGAATGCAACCAAGTTGGTTTGTTTATTAAATAAAAATTCTAAGTGGCGCAATTTGTAAATTCCATACAAAACCAAAAATATATAATATTTTCTGTCAGTTTTAATATGGGAAACTCTGTTTTTGCCAGCTTGTAAGCTTATCTGGCACACCAGTCGTATGAGTAATATTTTTAAATGCATTTCCTTGAATATTACTCATTCGACATGTGTTACACAGACTTTTTTAATATTTTCCTTGTTTGATTAAGGAAAATGAAATTTTCTAGTTGCTGGGAATGAAAAATAACTGTAGAATTGTACGATCAAACAAAGAAACCCTGTTTCATTAGCACAAAACTCAACAAATACACACTCCGTGTAAAATTATTATAATCACGAAATGCCAGAATATAACGTGTTTAAATATTTGCGTGGCCCCCGGGGGGGTCGTCCGGAGCCAACATTATTGCAACTAATTAAAGTGAAATGCAAACGTTTGACCAAATGAAAATTCATGCCACCTCTAGCGCACTCGGTCTAAAATTGATTAAAATTTGCAAATGTGCGAAAAACGCAGAAACCATTCGAATAAAATGAAATTACAAATTAATTGTCGGCAAATGGTGTGCCAAAGAATTTTTGTTGGTTAAATAATATCGGCCTCCTTTCCTCTATCCTTTAACTATTTCCCACCAGCCCGCCCACGTTTGCCATATTTAGTTTACGCACTTTTGGAGCAGACCGAATGCCATCTGAAATGAAACCTAGGGGCAGCTCCCCTCTGCATTTTCCCCGCCCGCTTAAGCGCTCATTTAAATGTTGGTCAAACCTTTGCTGCCCTTTTCCCGGGGAGCTGTGCGGGGTGTTGGAATATGTTCGCAGGCCATTACACACACACACATCGACTAGGTGTGGTAAAAATATATATAAAAAATATATTAACAGGAAAATATTTATATTTATATATTTTGAAGATATGCTCCATCTCAAAAAACAAATCAGCTTTGTCTTTTCGATATTATTTCGATATTTTGTGGATTACCTCGATTGAATTTATTATTGGCTATATTTTTTGCTAGACTTTGGCTTAGATATATGTTACATATTAAAGAAAAGATATTATATATCTTATGTATATAAAAGAGACATATATCTTTCTTGTATTTTCGATATTACCCCGATATTCAAACTATAAAATCGATATACAAAAATAATAATAATTTTCTGCATATATTTCTTTTCTTCTTTTTCTAAATAAATAATTTCTTCTTTCTAAATAATAAATATAAATATTTGTATATAATGATCGATATGAAGGCGATATATTTTCGATATATATCGAAAGGTTTGTTCCTTCTCCAGCCAAACGAAAAAGCACACAAAACAATACACAGACAGAGTGGCAGTCCGGTATCTGTGTGTCTGTGTGCGAATGCAATTCGATTGCACACGCTCGAGTGGGCGACAAGTGTAAAAATGCAAATATTTACAAATATGAGAACGAGACCAGAAATTGGCATGGCACAACAGGCAGGGGCCGAAGCGGGGAAACTGGGGCATTGTGACTGTAAGTTTTCGCCAATTTCCTTTCGCCATTCGCCCTTCTCCCTCTCTCTCAAACTCGTTCTCTCTGTCTCTCTGTTTCTATCTCTGGCATAGCGATTGTTTGTTATCATTGCTGTGCTGCCAGTTTGAATTTCGGTTTTGTCAAAATACTGGCAACACCATTTACCAATTTGCAATTTAAACACAATTTACTGAGCGAGTTTAGCATATGAAACATTGAATATTCCAATATACCCTCGCGACCTATCGATAGGCAAACGGCAGACGGCGAGCGGAAACGGAAACGGGGATGCGAGGCCAGGGTTTAAGTCGAGGCTAACAAGCTCGGGAAAATCATTCATTCCACCATCTCTCCTGGGGGGGGGGAAGGGGAGAGAATCGGGAAATGGCACAGGGAATCGTGTGCGTATGTCGGTCGGTGTCAGCGTGTACATATGTGTTAATCGCGCAAAAGTTTGTTGCCAATATTGCGAAAAGCCCAAAGGAAAACTGGAAAGAGCCAACAAACTGTCATATTATTGTACATATATCACCTACCATGGCAAATATGTTCATACAGAGGCAGAAAATCGGTTATTTATATATTATATTTAATATAAAGTTGCATAGTATTATACCTATATTTTATATATTGTTATATATTATTATATGAAATATATTAAGGGATTCGTAAGGCTTTTAAAGCTGGTTACTATGAATAATAATATAAATAATTGTTTTAAATGCTAAGAAATTACAAAGTTATTAAAAAAATAGAAGTTTCTTATAGTAAATAGTTTTATTAATGCTTAAAAATGGTTTAAAATATATGTATTTGCTTAAACTATTAATAATTTTATAAAAATTGATTTCATTTCTATGTTTTGTTCTTTATTTATTAGCTTGCTCATATTTATCTTTATTATTACTCCTTATTTTAAGCTTAAGTGCTTGTAGAAATACAAATTTGTTAAGTTTGGGAGCCCATCTAGGTCACAATACCTTTGTTTCTCTCTGTGCATCTGCTCAACGATCAATGTGCTGTGTGTCTGCTTGCCTATCGTATTTATATTGTGCGATATCGTACACATTTTGTCTTGTAATTAAATTTCCTGTCTCGCTATGCGCCCCCGGGCGGAAAAGCGGCCACCCCAAGAGCTTCCTCTGGTGGAAAAGCGAGGCAACCTCTCACCCTAACCGCTGGAAATGCTCGCCCACTTGCATGAAATCAATCGCGAAAGCATTGAGCCCCCCTGCACTCCTTAGCAACCGGAAAATGCCAAGGGAAATGGGGGTAGCGTATGCCTTGGCAAATATCGCTCATACGTACCGTAAACTGTTTAAAACTGCATGACAGTTGATTTCACTTGACTTGAGGTGTTGAGGTGAACATACAAAAAAAAAACGAGGGGAAAATAAATAAAGGAAGGAAGAGGGAGAGAAAGAAGTCAAGGAGAAGGTCAACAAGCTGCGGCCAAAGTTCAAGCAGGCGGGTTAAGCAAAGATTTACAAAGAAACTGAGAGAGAGAGCCCCCCAAGGAGGAGAAGGCACTGAATTATTGAAGGGCTTGGCCAATTGACAAGGAAAATGACTTCCACAGCCACACAGGATCAGGTAGTGTGTGTGTGTGTGATTTGAGGTGTAATGAAGCGATTGCCCAATGTAGTTACCGTCAGCATTTAGAGCCATCAATACGTAATCAGCCCCCACAAAATCCCCCAGAACCACCCACCCACCAATCTCTCGCTCTCCCTCAATAATTGCTCGAGTCATTGCTGTCGGATGGAATCGAATCGAATCGGATTGAATCGGTAGCGGGGGTCAAAGTGTCTGCATGATTCATGAGTGGGACATGAACTATGATCGCCCTGGCCCGAAATCGCTTATTACTTAATAACCGTTCGCTTGTTTAGGCAGCAATTTAATTTATGTTATTGCTCTTGGGCATACTTGATGAGCAGCGAAAGGGTTAGCGGCGATAATAAGGGTTGAACAGCATTAAAGAGCAGTTAAAAACAACAATTTTGCATTCTTAAATAGCAAAAACAGGTAAGCAAAGTTATTGTTAAAGATAAGTAAGGCGTACAAGCAATTTCTCTGAATTGATTTTATATTCAAGTGCAAAGGAATTGTTTTGGCGTTACTCAGCTTATACTGTTCTTGCTTACAGGCCACTTTGAGGTTATGCTTAGTTCGTGGCATAATTTTGTAGCCCCAGAAGGGAAGTTGAAGTTGAGCTAAGGATACACAGCGAGGAAGCACACACACACTGAGTATCCGAAAAACCCACCAACTGATCGATTTTCAATTGAAATTCAGTGGTTGCCCAAGTTTTCCGTAACGCTCTCACCACCCCCAAAAAGAAATCTTTAAACAGAAGCAATTTTACAGCTAGCACAAGAGTTTACAGGAGTAAGAGAGAGAGGGGTCGGCATGCCACCATTAATTAAAGCAATTAAATGGATTTTTCATTTAAATTCAATTGCAGCATCCTTGCCGGCAGTGTCCTTGCTGGGCTTCTCCTCCCACCTGCCCTGAATGCAAGGGCTGGTGAACTTTCTGCTCCTCCCCCTCGGTGGACAAAGTTCTCCATCTCCGACAGGACACGTGCTTGAAACTGGGGATAACTTTTTTTATTGCCTATGCAAACGATCTGGCCAAAAAAAAAGCAATAACATGGCCAAATCCAGCAACAGTAGCGAAAGTAGTAAACAGGACTCGCATTGACATTTAAATGCCGCATTAAATTGCAATGCCCCCGGAAACTTTTCAAATGTGTTCGAGTTCCTAACGAGGCAGTAGCTTCTCCTTTTATTGCGAGGCCTTTTACCTGAATGGAATCTGGAGTGCTTTTCCAGTACCAAGTAGACACTTTTACAAATGTTTTAAGCCTTCAGTCCAGTTTTTAATTAGTTGAGAATATATTCAAAGGGATTTTATAGGCAGAAAGGAGTCCCAAGTCTTTGCAGCTATTAAATATATTTCCAATAATAATAGTTTCACTTAATTATTGAATACTTAGCTAAAGATTTACTCTCTACGTTTTCAAGTATTTATTTGGAATATCTTTAAGGACTACTATTACATCCGGCGTCACGTGCAGAATTTTCCTTTTATATATCTTTGGATATTCAGTGTCTCAATGCTGACGACATCCTGGCAGAGGGTATAAGAAAGCCGACAAAGCGGATATGGACACACATGGCATTATCCTGGCCATTTGGTTGGCAATAAAATGCGAATGTGAATGCGAATGCGAATGGGAAAGCGAACGCTTTAAATGCATTATGGCGAGTGTCATTAAGTACAGTTGTCCCCAAAAGTTGGCCGTAAGAAATTGTGAGAGGCGTGTGCGATTGTAAAACATGCATTAATGTGGCCTACGTGTGCATTCGTCCTTGCACGCACACAGACAAGCAGCACACACACACACACACACACACACAGCTGCACGTAGGACGATTTTCAATTAATTTGCAGACCAAGAAGGAGGCGTATCCCATGGCATGGCATGGCATCGAAAAATGAAGTGTCTCCGTGGCACTGACACCAGCAGAAAATGCTAAAGATTCGTGAAATGTCGGAGGTAGTTCTTCACACAACAGTGCTTATATATTATATATGTGTTTATCGGATAAAGTCTATCGATATGAAATGGCAATGGAAAAATATTAATTATAATTATAAAGAGGATGTTATTTATTTATTTCATTATATATTTATTTGTTTTGCAACTATAATATGTGGCAAACAGTTTTTAAAATACCTTTAAATGGTTGTTTAAAGAAAATATCGATAAACTTCTTATCAGAAGTATTAAATTGTGTAAAGGATTGCATACTGTTGATATATTTAGCTTTCTTTAACGAAATTATAATATATGTAATATGATACAATTCAATATATGTTTTTACATTTCAATAAACATCTTTAAATCAGTATACACCAACTTTATATAGAAACTTGATTTATTTTCATATATTTGCTCTATATTTTACTAAATATCGATACATTTTGTTATATTTTCCATGCATTTCAATATAATCCTTTCTATATCAATAAATTTCCATGTAGTGCAATATTTTCTCTATCGAGTTCGATATATTTCGATAATATTTTAAACCCATCTCTAGCACTTTCACGCACATGCATAAGCTGTCAGAAATGTGAACTTCCGTCTTTTTGTCGATGAAACGCCGCCATTGCGGCGGAAGCTGTGCGGTAAATGCATCTGCATCGATGCACAGCCCCCGCACCCGCACCCCCCAAACCCACCAATACACCAAAATGTACACACCCTCCCCTACCCACCCCTCCCCCTCCCCCACACCTACAATACAGAGACCCTTTACAGGCCTGCAGACGACGGGTTGTTTGCGCGCTTGGTCAGTTATAATGAATATTCATATGATTAAGGGATTTACCCCGCTTGCAATTGAATTAACCCAAAAGAATTTAAAAATAAAAACCCAATTTAAAATGATGTACTCAACGTAATGGGTTAATGAGGAAATTGCCAGGCTCATTAAGATACAACAAAAAAAAATAAAACCAAACATATACATAAAATTAAAGTGAAAAAGGGAAAGGGAAAGCAAAACGTGAGAAAGTATATGTTGCAAAGGAATAAATAATTTAAAGATCAAAAACAAAAACAAGATAAACATAAAGCCCAGCTAAGTAGGCTGGTAAAAATGGAATATTTTCAACAGATCATCCATGACTCTAGTGTCCCGTCGTCATTCATTCAACAACAATATCCAGTTGAAAGCAGAGCTTTGTTCAGTAAAAAAAACTTTATATTTTTTTCGAAGATTACAAGCTAAAAACTTTATATTTTATTTGGAAGTTTACAAACTGAAAACTATATATTTTATTTGGAAGTTTACAAACTAAAAACTATATATTTTATTTGGAAGTTTACAAGCTAAAACCTTTATATTTTATTTGGAAGATTACAAAGATGAATCAAATCCAGATACCAGAAAAGGTTAACCGCCATGTCCTGAACGCCGTGCGTTATCTTATTAATGAAGAGAAATACAGAGCCGCCCCCCTCAAGGAGATTCAGTCCCAGGCGCGATACACCATGAGAAACCTGAATCCAATTGCTAATGTCGACAAAACCATTAGAAAGTGTCTACATAATCAGGTCTGCGAGGGAACCTTAGTTAAAGTGCGTCGTGGATATGTCCTAGGAAATAACAATTAAACTGTGGTATTTATTATTATAAAATATTGCTTAATATATATATACAAATGTACCAATTTTAGGATTTGTAATCGAGCGACTTACACGTGTGATACAAATTGTTTAAATATTGCTTACAATTAAATGTGTTTCAAATAAAATAAACACAGAATAAATACGTATTACTTTTTGTTAGAGAACCTATTACCTATAGAGGACACATTAAAATGATTTATTTCCAAACCCACAAAAGCAGACACATCATTCCCTAAAGGGAGATGATGAAATATATCAAATACGTACCAGTTACTGTATTAATTAGTGAAAGATAATATTAATTAGCCCCCCGTAGAAGGATAATAACTTCTGTCACGAGTCACTGTGGCCAAGGACATTAGCTGGGGCAGTTGCCTTCGATTACTTAATGGCCTCTGGCCCATATTCTGTGGCCCACATATTGCTGGTGACAAATGTAAATTTGAATTTGGCCAACAACTCTATTACCTCTATTGCCTCTGCCCGTCTCTTTCTGCCTGTTTCAGGCCAGTTTCAGGCTTTTCGCCAGCCAGTAATTGAAAAGCGTCCGCTGCTAATTGACTGGTCGAGTGACTGCCTGACAAGCACACATGGAAACACTTTTCGCCGCCCACACTCGACCTTCTGGCTCGGAACGGTGGTGATCCCGACAGAAATTGTCTTGCCATGAACACACATTTAAAATGCACCAAAAAGAAAAAAACAAAATTAAAGTCCAGTAAGGGATTCCGACTACAGCTAGTAATGATATATTAATAAATACAATAGAAAACCCGCTGAAATATATAATTATTATAAATTTGTCTTCGAAACCAAATTAAATGAGTTACCGAAAGTCAGTTGAAGGGAAACGGTTTTAGGGCTTAAGTGCCTGCTACCCTGTGTATACAAATAAAAAAAAAACTCCACTCCACTTCAACTTCAGCCACAAGGCAAAACATTTGCTCAACTCTCGCTCCCTTTTCAGGGCACAGCATATATCCCACGAGACCAGCCAAAGCGATGAAAACTCTTAAGCCTTCACAGTTCCAAACACAGTTGGGCTTAAAAATATAGGACTTAGATATATAAACAAAGAAATATTAAAGCAGGTAGTTGAAATTCTGTTAGCCAGTGTGACCTTGCTACAAAAATGGTGGCCAAAATAAGGGAGTTTTAAGAAAAAGGTTATAAGAGGATAATTTATACAATATGTTTTAAATTTAGAATCCTGGCGTTAAGGGCAATAGTTTTTTGATTTACAAATATATTAAAAGAATGCATATTTAAAATATTAAATATGTTAACTTCTCTGTGTATGTTCGCTGCCTGTTCTTGGCCTTCTGTGTTTTGGCTTTTGTCTGACAGCGGCGGGACTTCAGCTGCAAGCAATATTGAGTGAATTTTTTCCCTCTTGTTTTTTGTTCGGCATTTTTTCATTCGAATTTCTCGTCTTCATGGTGGTTCTTCTTGTTTTCTTTTTTTTCTGCTTTGTTTTCAGCGGAATGTCAGAGAGTGGACTGAGATGGCCAAGGGCCGTGAGGGCTTAGGGTTATATATGTGTCTGCTGGCATCTGCCAGAAGGCGTTAAGTGTTTGAATTTAGTTAGTGCAAAACGGATTCTCTTCGTTCCTTCTCTCTCTCTCTCTCTCTGCCTGCCTGTTGCCATCAATTGAATTTACTGCGATTTATTGTTATGGCATTCGGCACACTCATCCAGACAGTTATGCGGCTGTTTATCCCTTTTCTTGCCAACCCTGAGCTGCCTCGGTCATACGTGGCGTATGCGTTATATTTGCTCATGCAACTCAGCTCAGGGAGATGCCTTTTGATGAGGAAGGGACCTAGAGATGAAGCGAGCTGGGAGGCATTGTTCTTGGATAACTTGGTTGTTTTCCTTTCTATTTTCTGTGCTGTTAAATCAACTCAAGCCAGGGCAAGTCATTGCGCAATTTAGCAGCTCAATGCACTCTGGGAAAGGAAGGCGGCAGGCGGAGCCATCATAAATAGAGGCCAAATGCGATTTATGGCCAAAACTTAAAATCACCAAAAAAAAAAAAAAGAAAACCGAGTGCTCAAAGTGGATAAGCTAATGGCTGGCAGAGAGTCGAAGGAAAAGTGCTCAGATCAGATCGGCGAGAAAATTGGGGAATGGGACAGATGTGAAGCGACGAGAGACCCGTTGTTGAGTTGAGGGAAATTGTGGGAAAAAATGGTCATGGGGGTGCGGGTTAGTGTTTTCGGGGTCACAAAACGATGCCTAAAGCTGTGCGGGAAAAGCGGAAAAGCGGGGTTAGAACGAATGCAAAAACTATGCCGGAAATACGTGCTTAGCATGCAAAGGCACAACAACAGGAGACGGATGAACAGACATAGACACACACGGACGGGCACAAACAGACGGTGCAGGCGGTGGCGCAGGCGGAGGCGGATGGAGTAGATGGAGGCTGTGTGTGTTCACCAATACCAATGCGCAAGCATAGACAGACGCACACATGTGGCACATAAACCGCTTAACAATGCCACTTCCGCTTTTGGCATGCGGTTGCCCCAATGCACACCGTGCACAGTGGGCATCAAATCAACTAATACGGGGAAGTACAATTTTTACTTACTGATACAAGACGTTTTTTAAATGGAAAACGAGTAGGTTTGATGGAATTTTCCTTCAATATATAAAAAATAAAAAAGGGTAAAGATGTATGTTTGAAATAGAGAATAGATTTTCCTTGCTAAACACCGAATAGTTTTCTTAGGAACATAATTGGTGCCAGGAAAGAGATAGATAAAATTATATTCCCTGATTTAAGTACAAATTGTACCTTATCCTCTACCTTTACATAATATCTAATGATACAAATACTTTATATAATATTTAAATAGATTTATTTGCAACAAATAAACCCCATTAACTTAAAAATAAATGCTCTGGGATCAGGGATGTTTATGCCTTAATTTCGTAGCCACTGTTCCGTGTTTTCTCTTCGGTTAGAGACGTCAGTTGCTGAATTGTGGCCGTTCTTGTTGTTGCCAGCCATTGTTGTTGTTTATGTTACTCGCGCTTTTTGTGCACAAACACACACACACACACTCACACACACACACAGACTAAACGGGAGGGATTTTCGGGCCATATAAGAGCCGCACATTTTCCACATTTTCACAAGTTGAGCCAGCCTACAACGCTGATGTTGATGTCAGTGGCAAGTCGCCTCAGCTTATGCAATCTCTTCCTTTTTTTTTGTCATTGTTTAGTGATATTTTGTGTATTTTGTGGAGTTTGAGTTTGAGTTTTTTGTTTTTTTGGGGGGGTCTCATAAATAAGCATTTCCCGTGTCTCAATGTCAGAATTATTTCCATTACATTAGTAACAGAAGCTCCAACAGGAATAGCATCTGGTTAAGATTGTCCCCTGGATTTCCGCTTGAATGGCAATACGAACCATGTTCTGGCTGCTGGTTACTTCAAGCGAAAATAAATGCAAATATAATTGCTTCGACTTAAAGTAATTAATATTAATTAAGTTCTAGGGAAGCTGTTTAAAAAAGAAGAGGAAAACAAGTATTATAAGAGGGATATATTGAGGAGAAGGCCACTGCTGCTAGTGCACGGCAAAATAAGTATTAAGTTTAACATTATATGCTAGATTTAATTTGTTAAGTAGATAAATAAATATTGAGGAGAAATACTTGATAGTGTGATTAACAAAATTGTGTTTTTTCCTTTTAATAAATCCTGGAAAAACTGCAACTATAATTTGATGGCTGTGGAATTTTTTGAGACTTGACATTTATTCTTGCTGCCTGCGGCAATAGTTTTCGTTTGTTGATTTTAAAGTTATAAATCTTAAATGCAATTTCCTTATTGTTGGGCCTCTTCGCTCTCGCCGCCCCCCCTCTCGTCAAGAGCCAAAACTTTCGCCTCCCGACAGGCCACTGAATGTTTAATGAGCAAATATTTGTGCCAAACATTGAACAAGAAGAAGTGCCACCTCAGCAACTGGGCAAAGCCCCTCTACTCCTGTCCCCTTCCCCTTTCCCCCCTTGTAAACAATAAGCAGATTGAGGCATTTGTGGCATAAGTTATTCATAAAACCACCCCTTCAATGCCTCAACCCCAATGCCGTTCAACTTAACTTCCAGAACGCCACTTGAACTAATTCCCAAATATTAGCTAAACAAACTTCTTTGCAAAACTTTCAAACGGTGTGTTTGAAAGTGTGTGTCTGTGAGTGAGTGTGTGTGTGTGTATGTGTGTGTGTCAGTGTGTGTGTGTAAGTGACCGGCAAAAATCAAAGTCAGTTCCCTGTAGCCCCCCCCCCCCCTGGGACGCCACGATGTCACCTCAACCGCAAACGCCGCAAAAGCTCACACACATATGTGATTTTTAGCAATTAAGAAAATTCGAAATATTTGCAGAAAGCAAGCACCAGGCTAGGCAGGGGCGCCGGCCTACTGAATTATTAAACATAAGGGGGGCGCCTGTGCTTTCGTGGGGTGAAAGTCTCGCCCCCCCCGGCAAATATTTGCATGCAACACTTGCTTACATTAAACAAACTTGAACAGGTTGCAGCAACCTCAGCGCCCACCTTTAAACAAACCCCCCCGTGGCAGACACACTCGCACACACCCCTGTAACAGACCCCAAAAAGCCTTCCCTTCTCAGCCCCTCTTCGTGTCAGTGATATAGCAGTGTTGCCCCAAATAAAAAACGTCATTAAAAAAAAGAAAATCAAAATAAAACTGTAGAAAGAAGGAAAACAAATACTAAATATATATATAATATATTTTTAAATTACACAAGCATTGCCTTGTTGAGTGTTTTCTTTAATTATTGCAATTAAAGTACAATGACTTAAGAATATAATATATTGTAGTGTGACCATGCTTCAAAAAATGTGCCTACAATTAGGGTATTTTAAAGGAAACAGTTGCGGCCTTTGCGGTATTTTTAACCAAGCAAAATCTACAGATCAATATGAATTTATATGTAAGTTTTAAGTACACTAAACTACTACAAATGTAGCAGCCTTATTTAGATTTCCCTCCAAAAAGAAAACTAAGAAATTTCCCTCCAAACTGACAGCACTGCGACTGTGGACAGCATATATATCTCTGCGATAATTAAGCACACATTATGAGAACGCTCATCTAGGCATCGCATTCACATGTACAAGTATTCCCGTGTGGGTGCCCTATGCCTCGTGCCCCATGCCTCATGACCCGTGCCCCTTGCCGGTGCTTGTGGCCTATAATGTTGCCCAATTTGGCAGGATGTGTGTACTGCACTGACCGTGACACGTCGAGTGGTCCTGCAGCTCATTCACTTTCACGAGGCTAAAGGCAACGCGCGCAGTGCGGCGCTCAAATGACCCAGAAACCGATTTTGGACTCCGGACCAAATGTGATCTCAAGTTTAGTTACAAAATCAACTAGTATTTACACTAATTTTATATATTACCACAGTATTTTACATTAAATAAAAAAATAAAATGGATATTTGAAGGTCTGAAATAAGAGCAAAGATAATTTATAAGGAAAATGGTAACAAACAAAATGATCTGTGACCTCTGTACCTTTTAAATATTAAAGAGAGAGAAAGAGATTTCGTGGGAAAAGTTATATACCTTAATTAATTTGGTATTCTCGCGATTCTCGGGGCTGCCTGGGGGTTGAATGTCTCGCCGAGATGTCAATAAACTTTTGGGGGCTTGCCGCCGCGAAATGTTTTGTTGCCACTGTTGTTTTGCAGCTCTGATTTCACACTGACACCAAAAATCGTGGCAGGTGGGATGGCAGGTGGCAGGTGGGGTGGCGCCTCACATGCACTTAAAAGTGTATTCGTGTAACACGTAAAAGGACTTAAAATGAAGGTGTGCATAACTAAATAAATTCTATCAGCGGCAGGCAGCAGCGGCGACACATCCTCGTGTCGCCTCCTTTTTCGTTCTCGGCCAAAACATGTGGAACAGGTCTCCCAAGTGGGACAAACACTATTTCTGCCTGTGACACCAAAAGCAAAAAAAAAAAAGAAAAACGAAAAACAGAGGCAAGAAAAGGAAAAAGGAAAATCTTGAAAAGTAAGCGGTAGGGGAAGGGAAGGTATAAAATTGTGTTAAGCGTTGATTCTTTTGTTCTTGACTCTCTGTGTGTCTTCGCCCCTTTCTTGCGCCCAAAACCCTTTCATTTGGCGCCTTTCTACTTTAGTGCCTAGTGGCATGCATGTCTAAGATGCAGCCGCCATCCATGGAAAAATCGCTCCCTGAAAACGCCCCCCTGAAAACGCCCCCTTAGGAACGCCCTCCCCCCCAAGAAACCAAGCAGTCGCCCAATTTCTCCCTGGCTGCAAATTTGTGCTACTTTGTCTTTTGTGTTAAACAACAGCGACAAATAAAAAAAAAAATACAACTAAAAGGGGTCTGATAAAGTGTTTTGATTATAAAATACCTTAAAATATGTGCTTAAATATTTTGTACAACAATTAAAGCTTAGTTAAATCATGAGCAAAGTGTTTAATGTAAAGAACTTCAGGCTAAGTTAAACAAAGTTTACAAAAACCACTTTGCCTGCTTTTAAAAATTTACAATTAATGTGTCGTAATGATTACATATTTTATATTTGTATATATATTACAAAACAAATTAAAATGTATATATTAAATGGTTAAATTAAGTTATTAATTATATTACACATTGCTTTAAAATACAATAACAATAATATTTAAATTCTAAAGGCAAAAAAGTAGTAAATATAATAAAGAACTCATTTCAAGCTTAGTAGCTTGTGTTTTATGAGTCTCTGAAGATTTATACCAATTCTTCAAACTGAAATTCCATATACAAGTATATCCCCCAAAAAATACCCCAAATAAAGGGTAGAAAAACCGAGAGAAGCACAAGAAATTGCTGCCGCCTAAAATATTTCAGGCCAAAAACACAAAGTTTTGCTTCTTGGCAACGTTGTCGTCGTCGTCGTCGTCGTCGTCGTCGTTGTTGCCAAAAAGGAGAGTGTGGAGAGCGGCAAAAAAACAACAAAAAAAAAGGAAAATAATAGAAGTACTTAATAAAACAAAGACACGGCGTGGGCGGCGTCATCATCATCATCATCCTTGTCGTTGCAGTTGTTGCTGCACTTTTTGCATATGCCTCCTTCACGCCATACCCTCCAGCCAGTGTGCCCCTTTCTTGTTGTTTTCTTTTTTGTTCGGCCAGTGTGGCCAACGCGCCAAAAAAGGAAACAACACAAGAGTGTCGTGAGTCGCTTTTGCCTTCGTTTCACTTTCCTCAGCTCTCCTTTCGCCGGAAAAATATGCAAATTGCATGAAAATCTGGAGCTTTCTTTTTTTTTGTTTTTCTTGCTAGTGTTGGTTATTCATTTTCCGTTCTCGCTTTTTTTGCTTTCTGGGTTACGTTATGTTAGCCATGATCCCTTACGTGAGAGCAAAAGGAAATTTGCTTGCTCTGATTTTGGCATTCAAATTGCATACATAATTCTTTTCATTGCAAGAACATATAATAATAGCAGTGAAATAAAAACGAAAAAAAATCGCTTAATTAGTGTCATCTTCCTGGCACTTCACTGCTTTATTAACTCCCCGGGAATGCCAACTACGACACTGACTCCCAACTGGAGCCACTCCTGACTCCTGGCTACCCACTTCCATTAGAAGAGGAATGGGAGCAGCGAGCAGTGGCAGCCGCAGGACTAGCAACAGGAGCTGGGGCTGTATCGCCTTACGTGACGTAAGCTCTGCCTTAAGTTGCGCCTTATGACGGTGGCTGCAACTTCGTTTACACTTTCCGAGCAAAACCCACTTGACCTGCCATTACGTCTGCCCTGCACTCTGTCCCCTAAAGCAGTTGCACGGAGAGAAAAAACCACAAGAAGTAGATATTGAAAACGTCTAGAAATATATATTTTATGTGATTTTTTTATGGGCTTTAAACCCTAACTTAATTTAAGTAAGCTATTAACTAGATTTGAAGCCTTATAATAATATATTTGATGTGATTAATATTGTCTGTAAGCCTCACTTTAAATTTAAGTCATTTCTTAAGTATTTTCTAAGCCTTACTACATTTTTAATTAATTTTAAATTAATTATTTAGCACTGGAAATTTTTATACAATATAAATAAACGTTTTTTCTTAAAGAAACAAAATATATATAAAAATATATAAAGATTTCCTTAGCTTAATATTTTTACAAAATACGTTTTTAATTGTGTTTTGCTTTTATTGCTTTCGGTGCAACAGCCCGACCTCAGGGAAGTTAACTCCGCCCATTGATAAAGCAAGAAAGAGGGTAAAATATGGAGTAAGTGTGCTTCAGCCATTAGCACAGTACTTTTGCACTTTTTTACACTATTTTTTAGCCCTTTTTTTTAGCCTTTTTTGCACTGTGTTTGTGCTGTCGACGGTGGCTGCTCCTTGGAGGAAAAGGCGGCGAGAGAAGAGGAAATCCTTGGCTGGCTCTGCTCCTTCTCCACCTCCTCCTGCTTCTTGCCAAATTGTTATGCAAAATCTGCATAATACATTATGTAATTATGAACGTGACAAAAGTATATTTCCATTCTCTGGCTGCTGCTGCTGCTGCTGCTATCTCATTCTCTGTTCGTATCTCCTTTCTGTTGTCCCACCGGGGCGTATGCGCAATATTCGTTTTTGCATTTAATTTTGCATAAACAAGATTTAATTAGTTTTTGCGGATATCCGGCAGCCAGCTCCTTGTCGGCATCGAGTTACAGCAAATTATTTCACACCATTTCACCAGTGTGTTTGACTTTGGTTCAGAGCTCACTGAAAATGTACTCAATTAATTGTAATTTATATAAACACATATATTTATCCGAGGATCTAGTAGCTACTACATGCTGTGTGTGTGTGTTTACCTTAACCAACACACACGAACACAGCCATCAGCATATGTCAACAATAGTCCCCTGACAGTGTGTTGTAACCCAGCCAACAAATTGTTTGCCAAACTAAGAAATATTAATTAAAGTCTCAGAGTCGACTAGCTGTAGCTTAAATGATATATTAAATATTTTATCAAGATTTTAAATCATTAAAAAATTTGTTTTATCTTTGGTTTAGTTTGTAAATTACTTAACTATAGGTTTTTATACATCAATTATTGAAAAAGAGGTTTGAGAAATTATATTTTTCCATAACTATATCTACTTTATTTTGTATACAAAAAAAATGATATAAATAAATGCTTGCGCTTGTATTATAGATTAATAAATGAATATTTTAAATAGTTCTGTGAATAAAGCTATAAACAAAAGAGTCATTCTGTCGCATTAGGATAATGAATGCATAAATACAAATAAAATACTTAACTACAAAATGCAGTACAAAAGCTAGACATTTTGTTTAAAGGATTTAAGCACAAAGAGCTTAACGAGATCTAGCTACAAGCTGGTGATAATTTCTTAAAATAATGAGTTGCTACTAATGAGAAATATTCCCTAGAAAATCAGTATCCCAAACATAAATCCAAAACATAATTATTCCCCTAACTAAATAATCTTTAAGGCTCCCATTCTCCCTGTCGTTATTTCTCTTCTTTGCCAGTTAGTTGTATTTAAATTTAAATCGCATTTGTAATTAATCAATTTGGTTCTTTGGGTTGGCAGAAGAACTTTAAAATTTATTAGCGCTGCATTTTTAATTGATTACATTACTCATTTATGCATTTTAATTGCTAATTAATGCAGAATTTACACAGGCACCAGGGGATAAGCGTGAAAGGCAGGGGAGAAAGAGGCAGGCTCTCTGGATTTATGTATAATTAGCGGCGGAGAATTAGGCAGTTGTGTGTGTGTGTGTTTGAGTGTGTGCTTTGCACAACAATTTGCATAAACAAATAGGCGATTGGCGGGTGGGCGTGGCCGGCTAACTGCCCGAATAAAGTTGGCCGACAAAAGCGGAAGTTCATTTTATGGCCATCTCACTTGCGCGCTGTCTCTTCCGCTTTGCTGTGTGTAAAGTATGTGTGTGTGTGTGTAAAGGGGGTGTGTTTAATGAGCCGTTATTTATTACCTTGGCCTTTTAATTTATGTGTGCAACAAATTAGAGGCCAAGAGGTCGGGCCTAATGCCCTTTTTTCAACTATTTCGCCGTGTGTATTTGCTGCAAATTGCTCCTCCCAACACACACACACACAAAACACAAATCAGCAAAAGTAAACAAAGGAAATAATGGCGGAAAATATGTGGAAAATAGGTGGAAAATTAGCAGAACAAAAAGCACAGGAGGCGGTAAAGCTGAAACAGACTGCCAGAGCAATTGAAGAGAAGGTATGCCATGAATTTAATAATAACTAAGTTCAAAGTTCGCAGGGTGTTCGGTTGAAGGCAATTATTTACAGTTGGGCGGTCTTAAATATTATAAATATTTATTTAAGCACAATAATAAAACAAGCTGAAAGTAAGTAAGGGGGGGAAGTTTCACGCAAACTTCGCGGAAGTGAACTTTTTCAATAAGTCTCACTCACTTACCAACTTTCCACCAACAAATTCCATATAAATATGAGCGATTTAAATCCCTTTTTTTCTATTCCCTTTCTATAGACTTGATGCACTTGCCAGCAGAATAAGTAAACATGCAACTGACATTAATGTCATACAAGTGTATGCGCGAAGGAAAAACTTATGAAAACTCAGGGAAACCTCAAAGCAGCTGGCAAGTCGAATCAAGTTGGGGAAAAGTAGGTGCATTAAATGAAAACCGAGAGCTGAGAGCTGAGAACTGAGCGCTGAGAACTGAGCGCTGAGAACTGAGCACTGAGAACTGAGAACTGGTAAATGGTTAAAGGGAAATGGGGGAAATTTGTGTAAGTAAGTGAAAAGCCAAAAGGACCCAAAGAAAAGCCAAGGCGACGACGATACACACAAGTACAAGTACAAGTATGGTGTATGCTTATCCTCCTCCTCCTCCGCCTCCTCCTTACGCGTAATGAAGACATTCCCTAACTTTCCGCACTGAAACTAATTTCGGCAACTGAACACCGACCAAGATGGCAGGGCGGAGTCTCCTTCGAGGGGGGCGTGGCAAGAAGCATGGAACATAAATTAAAATGTTAGCTAAAAGTTTTTGCCGCTAAAATGGCGCAGCAAAGGAGCCAGCAGCGACGAGGCGGAGTCGGGGGAGGAGCGAGCTGCAAAAGAGTGTAAATGACACTTAACACAATTAAATAAGCATTTAAAGTTGCACAGCCTCAATTCGCACTCGAGTGTGTGTGTGTGTGTGAGTGTGTGAGTGTGTAGCATGCATTACTGCGCTGCATATTAAATTAATGGTGTGCCAAAAAGTATGCTACAGCCAAAAGTAAATAAGATGGGAAGAGCAACGCGTAGTAAGTGCTTGGGTATTTTTAGGAAGAAATTAAACATATAACAGAGATGCCAAGGAAATTTCTTCCTTGAATTGAAATTGTGCATTTTTTGTAATAAAAGAAAAGCCCTATTAGATGATTTCAAATCTCAAATATTATAATTATACTCTATTAATTAAAATAACTGAAAATTGATCTTTAATATCTTGTGTTAATGTTTTGTTTAATTTATAAAATCTCTATTTTAACCAGAACTCTGTAAGGATTCCACTACCGCCTTTGGCTGAATTGCAACTAACAAATAAGGCTATGTTCTAGCTGGAATAGATCCTTCGTCCTTCTGCACTAAACAAACAAACAAATGCCATTCGTGTATGTGCTTGTGTGTGGAAAATGCAAGGTGGGCGGGGCTGTTAAAGATTTATGCGCTCGTTAAGGGCAGTTTCATGCTGCTTTTTATGTGTCATGTGTGCTGCTTCCGGTGCTTTTTACCAAAACCTACAAACCCATCTCCTTCGCCTGTTGCTGCACTTTGTTACACTAATCATACAAGATTCAGTTTGTACGCTGGTCACACTGAGAAATGCGTGGCAAGTGGAAGCGGGAAATTAAACAATAAACTGAGCAAACAGCAAGTAGCAGTGGGCATTTTCCCCATTCTATCAGCATCAACTTTGATAGTATAGGATTTTGAAGAAAGGCAATAAAATACATATTTAAAAGAGATAAATATCTCAATATATTAACTGTTTTTGGGTAAAAGCTTAAATTGAATCCTTAACAATTGTTTTAATATTTAAATGTATGCTTTAAATGAATGCTGTGACGTTATTTCCATTTACTTCTTAACTTTAAATTCGTATTTATTCTTCTTATCATTATTCAGGGTAACATTACTTTCTATCAAGTGAAGTTGATGAATCGATAAATCTACTCTATCGAAATCGGTATCGATTTTTCAGTTCTTATTATTAGACATAAAAATATTATAATATTTCCATTCAAGATAAGTTTATGAGTCTTTATTGAGTCTTCTGTTGCACTTTCTTCATCCCACCTCCGCCTCCTTTGTCAAGCAAAACAAAGTCAAGGAAAAGTCATCCAACAACAACAAGACAAAAAAAAAGATGAAGAAAAATTACGGTTTAGTTGGGTTTTTGGACTCGCCAAGGACCAAATAAATGACGTGTATAAAAATGGTAAAAACGTAAATAAGGCGAGGGAGCCAAGAGGAAAATCTATGGGAAAGCTGTGAGTGAAGAAAAAAAAAAAATAAATAAAGAAAAACAAACTCTACTCCCGAAAAACTCTGTGCAAACATTTTATGGCACTTTTGGCTTATTTTCTGGTGCTGCTGCTGCTTGCTGCTGCTGCTGCTGCACACACGGAGCAGACTTTGTTGCAAGGTTGCCCGCTTTCAACTAACCCCCTGCCTCTTCCCCAAGCCACACAACTCGCCTGCCATGCCCTCCCAACTAGCAATAACTGTTGACAATCTTTGGCAACTTTTGTTAGCCTCAGATTCTTCGCTTCGAAACTTTTGGGGGGGGGTGGGGCTTTTAAGCCCGTGCTTGCCCCTCTTCCAATCCCTTCCATTTTCCATACTCCCTCTCTCTCTCTCTCTCTCTCTATGCCTCTCTCTCTCCCTTTCTTCTTTATTATGTCAGCTTTTGCCTCTTCTTGCTACACCATCACGCACATCAACGGAAATCGATCTCATCACTTATGCAAAATGTGACGCAGTTAGTTGGGAAAATTTATACGGGGTACCGTAGTTTATACACGAATATATGTATGTGTGTGTGTGTGTGACCCTTGGAAAACCCCTCTTGGGTAGGGTCCCTCCCCCCCCAAAAAAACGAGTTGTTTATCCCGGGCGAAGGATTACCCTCCCCCCAGTGCGCGCCTCAAAGTGGGCAACAAAATACGAGTACGAGTTGATGCAACGTGCCTTCTGCTACCTACCATTTCTTTGCTTTTCTGTCTCAGATCCACGCGATTGAGATTTCAACCTTAAAAATTGCATAAAATTTCAAATATTTATGCTGGCGCTGATGAGTTCAAGAGCGTGGGAGAGGGGCAGCCAGAGGGAGCGGGGCCCAGAAGTCACGAATGAAAATACCCAAGATACAGTTCAACATTTACGAGATGTTGCCAAGGTGAGCGATACGTAAACACACACGACCAGGGAGCTTAAGTACTGAGCGAAAAAACTGGTAAATGATGATGATAAAAAAAAAGATATGCAAATGTGTTTTTGAGAGACTTTGGGGTTTCTTTAAATTCAGTATTGTTTGCATATTAATTTAATACTCTTGAAATTTAGTATTATTTGCATATTAATTTAAAACTAATATTAAAATTATTTAAATATTTTAAATTTATTTAAATAAATATTTATATTATAAATAAATATGAGAGCATAGATATTTGCAAGAGGCAGTGTGATCATTTTTCCTGCCTGGCAACGTCAGCGCTCTCTTCTCTCTGTTCCAATTCGCAGTCATAACTGTAGCTCTCTCGCTCTGTGATCGCTCTCACAGGCAAAGCATGTTCCGTATCGCAGTTCCAGGGGATCTCTCTCCCTGTCACTCTCTCTCCCTGTCGCTCTCTCTCCCTGTCCCTATTTACTCCCAATTTGAATTCACAATTGTAGCTCGCTCTTACTGAATGGCAATGCCAGTACTCTCTCCTCTTTCTATAGCTATTAGAGCGAGAGCGAGATCACAGAGCGAGAGAGTTACAGTTGTGCTCTCTCGCTCTGTGATCACTCTCATTCCCAGGCCATGTACCGTGGCTCGCGCTCTCTCTCTCTCTCTCTCCTTGTCGCTATGTTCTCCCAATTTGCATTCACAATTGTAGCTCGCTCTAACTGCCTGGCAATGACCCCAAAAAGTAGTGCAATTCCTGCGCTCTCTCGTAATTATAACTACCCCACTCTCTAGCCTTGAAACTTTGATTTAAGTTTAATAGTTGCATTTCTCTCAGTGTGCTGGAATGGGTCCGTGTGGTACACAATCCGAGCTGTGACAGAACGAGAATGCAACCGCGATGTCTTTGACTCTACCCCTGCTGCTGCTGCTGCTGGTGCTGCTGGTGGCAAGGATACCGAAAGAGCAGGAGCTGGATCCCCTGCCGTGTCAACTTCAGCTGCCATGGCAGTTGCCAAAAAAGAATGTCGGCAAAGCGGAAACACATACAACCGCTCCCTGCCGCCGCTCCCCCTGCAGCCACGGTGGGGAAAAACTTCCTCCACGACTCCTGTGGTACTTTATTTCCTTTTGGCTTTCGGTCTTGTTTTTTTTTTTTGTTGTTGTTGCTTGTTTTGTGTGTATTTGTGTTTTTTAAATTGTATGCAAGATTTATTAAGATTTAAAAGCTTTTATGTGTGTTGCTGTCAATTGTTGTTGGCTCACTCAATGACAGGAGGAGTTGCAGGAGCGGCAGGAGGCGAGAGGGGCCCGATGTGACGAGCACACGTGTTTGTCCTTTAATTTCCTTTGCCACAAAACTGTTGTTATTGCAACACTTTAATTGAAATTTGTCCCAGTACCCACTGTCGCTTCCATTTTCCACATTCTTTCCTCCACACACGCTCTCTGTCTCTCTTCCTTTGGAAGCACAGCAGGCAGGCTTGGGCGAACGGAGTGCCTACAGATTGCTCATACGCACTGTGTGCGGTCTCTGACCGTAGAATTAATATTATTATCATGAACCATAAGTGTCCGGGCCTTGTGCTCGCACTTGTGTTTGCTTTCATCCTGGTTTTGTCTTCTAATTGGATTCTGACTGTGTCCTGCCTGCCTGTCTGCCTGCCTGCCAGCCTGCCTGATTTTTTGTTTGTTTTTAGTTTGTTATGAGAAATGCATCTCCTGCAAGGGGATCTACGGTGAAACTGTTCGGTCTGGGCATTGTTTGACCATCAGAAATCGTTCAACTATCCGTTTGCGTGTCCTTTTCGCCTCACTTCCTGTCCTGTCACTGTCCTGGGAAAGTCCACATCCCAGCCAAATTAGTTTTTATTGTCCATTACGAATGTTTCAAATTGTAATCGTATTAAATGGCAAACGGTTATCGATAAACGACAAACGATAATTGCACTGGGAGTTGTGGGAATTATAATCGCATATCCACAGCACAGTAATAAAAACGTGAAAGGGGTTTTGCTTTGGGCTTGTTACATACATATATAGTGCTATATAGTATAGGTGCTTCGTGCTTTGCTTTGATTGCTTTGCCCTACTTGATGTCCTGGCTTGTTTTCCCATGTCGGCATAGACTTGATTGCTTTGGCTATTTGTACCTTATCGAGCACACAAATGATACTCTAACTTTGGTGTATTTTCTTTTAAATTATTTCCTAAAGATTATTAGTCAAGGAACTCAATTACAACTTCTTTCAAATACTCTTCCTTTCTCCACGTTTAAAGAGTGTTAACTAGTGCCTTTACTTTATTTTTTTCTGAGCCCTCCCACTTGCCACAGTTTGTTGTACCAATTTACCATATATATATCCCCACACGACCGTGCATAGCTGACGGCACTTAGCTTAACCAACTGAAATGCACACAACATTAACTGGCAGGAGTGAGATGCAGCGCGGCATTATCATATCTTATTACAGCCATTCGCCAGTTATCCGAATGACGAGCAGGCGTCTGTGCGAGTCCTTCCCCTTGGTCCTGCCGCCGCACCAGCTACTGCTGGCAACACTTAACTCCATAAAGCCCCCGCCGTGGAGTATAAATTGAAATTTAAATGAATATGCCAGAGAGGGAGCGAGACGAGGAAGCTAAAAAAAAAAAAAGAAACGAAGAAAACTCGTCTCGTTGGCGGGAAAAAATAACAGCAACAGCTGGCAATCATTTGATTATGTTTTTGGCTGTTGTGTGCATGTTGTGTGTGTGTTGTGTTGTGTTGTGTTGTGTCGTCCTGCATTCCCCCAGAGGCCATCGACTGGCGTTTGACTCGAACAAGCCAAAAAAAAAAGGAGACAATTAACACGCCATGTGTATAAAGTGTGGCCGCAGGGGCCACAAAATGATTTGCATTAAAAATGCTCATTAACTGCGGAATATCAGACCCCAGCATTCCTCCTCGAGGTCAGCAGTCCCAGCGCCTGTTGTTATGCAATAGCATTTTCCAGAGGCCCAGAGGCCATGCAGCCAAAGCAACAGCAAAAAAAGAAAACCCCCCCCGAAGCCAGCGAACAAGGGAGAGGAAAAGCAGGAAAAGCAACATTGAGCTAGATGGGAAATTGTTCAGAGTTCTAGCTGAAGTCGGAATGCTCTTTAAGCTACAAATAAAAGGTAGTCTTTACATAAAAACAAGATAAAAATAATACTTTACATTACAAATAAGAAACAGAGGCAATAATTATATTAAGATTACATTAAATCTTTGATTTCTTATTTTATATTTCTATCTTAAATCCACTGAAATCTTTAAATGATATAGTTTAATTTTGATTAGTTTCAATAAAGTGGAAGTATTATGGCTTTTTAAATACAATACAAATATAATTATTATACGAAAAATACCCAAAAATGATTAGAACTAATATTTTACAAAGTTTTCTTATGGAATACATTACTCATACGCACTGTTTGCTTATGGAATAATACTATTGTTAAACGACATATAAATATAATTATTATAAAAACTAAAGGCCTTACATTTATTTTTAATTATTAATTTGTATTTTTTTTATATATATTATTTATATTTATATTTTTTTATATTTCATAATATTTACTTTTAATCATATTACTCATACGCACTGGTCAACTTTTTATTGTTTTTTTAAATTACTAAATACGGTATATATTATAAAATAAGAAATGCCCAACATTTCTGTATAATTATTATAATTTTTGACCAGCTAAAGACAGTCAAGACAGACAGACATGCCCCATGCACAGCAGGGCATTATAATAACATGGCGCTTGCAACATTTAGCTCTATGGCACGCTTTTTTATGGCTTTTACTTTGCCTTTTGCCTTTAACACGATTTTAAATTGTGCTCGCAATTAAATATTTAAATTGTATTTTATATACATACCCCAGCACCCGTATATATATGTATATATATTGTATATATATGCGTTTTTGAGTGCCAGAGCCAGTCCGCTTTAAGTGCGGTCAATTTTCAGTAATTTGTGTGCGGTTTTTATGCTTGCCCCGTCGCTGGCGGAGCTCAAAGCGCACTTCAATTATTCACGGACCCGGCGAGAACACATTTACTGCTTGAGACATATTTGTGTGACCCACATTGTACGCAGAAATTTAAGGCCATTCAAAGGTTGTCCCTTTTTCGCCTCTGACGTTGAGCTAAAACCGGAAAAGGAAACGGAAACGGGGGTTGGGGCCGGTTGGGGGTTCTGGAATATATTTGAAATTTATCATTTGCGGTTGCATAATTGAAATATTAAAAATTTATCATGCGACATTTACCTGGATTTCAAGGCAGAGACACAAACGAGGCCGGCCTGTCTGCCTGTCAGCCGAAAAGATTTATAAACATTAATATTAATCATTTATTTATGAGTTTTAGTTGACATTTATAAAGGTAATAAGTTGAGGAAATATTAATATAATTAATAAATTAACCTACAACTATAAAAGATGAACATATTTATTATTAAATACATAAAATAAATTGTTAAATAATAAGTAAACATATATATTTAGTTTGTGACATTTTTTTTATGCAAATATGTCCAAGGCAAGCTGCTTTCACTTGGCTTGACCTCCATGGACGGGGCTCTCTCTCATATGAAATTCAAATGAGTTGCGCGGCCAAAGTAGGCCACAACTTGTCGTATTTTGTGTCTTTACAAAAATGGGTTATATCCCAGAGATATATATATATATTTAACCGTAGAAGTAGTTGTAGCAGGGGTATTATTATATACATATATATAACGGAGAACATCAATATCAATCCATCGGATAAGCGACACTCGCTCATTTTAATAGCGGCCATCAATTTGTGACCCGTTGGGACTATAATTTACGTTGAAAATTCAAAGATGCATATTTCATCGGTCGGCGGGAAATGCAAATTAATCAATTATGCATTTTGTTAAAGCATTTAATCGCATTTAATAGAATGTATCAAGTTATGCACATAAATTAATTGATTTAATGTGTGCGGCAAGCGAATTAAAATACCGCAAAAACAAAGTGGGCGCCTGGTAGTGGGGTGTGTGGGTGTGTGTGTGCGAGTGTGTTTTTAAAGTGTGTGTTTTTTTTTTGGCTCACAACACATCACAGCCAGACGGCTGGCAGCAGTTAATCAAAGGGCCGCCAGTCTGGTCGGGATTGGTTCCGTTTCGGCTTGGGGCGGTTCGCAGTTGGTGTTTGGACGCCATATTGCTTTTTCTGCTTTGACAAGCGGAAATGACAGTTGACGCCATTTTTGTTGCACTTGGCCAGCTGCTCGCCCATTCAACACATATTTACCATTATTTACGATTATTTTATTTGCAATTGTCAGTCATTTATCCGTTAATTAAACCCCGAAAATAGAGATGCGTGCCTATTTCCTATTTGTTGCATACTTTTAGGCTGTACCGAATATATAAGGTGTGTTTAATGTTGCATACTTTTAGGCTGTACCCAATATAGAAGCTGTATTTAATGTAGCATACTTTTAGGATGTACTTATATTGCATAAAGCTAGCAATCGCGCCAGATGAGCATCGCTGGTGGCACGTGAGATGTCATTTTATCGCAATAGAGCAATGTGGCTAAATCAGCATCTCTAAGGGTAAGTGAGATGTCATTTTATCCCAACTCTGCATTATAGCTAGATGAGCATCTCTGGTGGAAACTGAGTTGCCATATTGTCGCAATAGTGCTAGATGAGCATCTCTGGTGGTCTGCATGGTCGCAGACGCACATGAGACAGCATAAATTATAACACTTTTCTCTCTCGATCAATGACGTCATTGCACAAATCAGCAGCAACGCATCGTCGCTCTGCTGATTGCTGTTCGCCTGTTACACGAAATGGGAAATTAATAGTTTGTTGGGCGATTTAAAAAAAAAAAAAAAATATTGTTTGTGTAAAATGTTGTTGTAAAAATATTATTGTTGTAAAATGTGTTGTTGTTGTTGTTCTTGTTGGCAACATCAAGAAGTACAATCTTATGAAATGCATGGTTTCATGTACCAGGCGCGCAGAAAGTAGCAGAAGG
>JAEIIG010017334.1:0-24025 GCA_018904695.1 Drosophila parvula
TTATAGCAGCTTAAATCCATCAGCCGCTCGATCAATGACGTCATCGCACATATCATATCGTAGGAATTACCCGAAATACTGCATTGTTATTAAGGAAGTTTGCTTATAATATAAATTTGATTTTGAACAAATATATCTTTAGGCCGGTCTTAGTTTCAATTAAATTTAAGAAGCTATGCAAATGTAATATTAAATATGAAATTGATAATTAGCTTTAAGGCTTGCATACCCTTAGGCTGTGAATTGAGTTTATTTATTTATTTCCCTGACATTAAAGTGTGAATTAAGTACAAAAATAATCAGATTGTAGAGAATTCATACAGTATTTAATATTTTAAATTAAATTCCCCTTTTAATTGCTTGCAAATACATTAGTTTCCTTTTCTGGTTGACATTTAAAGAAGTTGAAACTAAATCCATATGCTGTGAGCCCCAAGGACCTGTCCCATTTCTCTTGCTCCTTCTCTCTTCACTCCCCCTATCCGATTAAAAGTACATGCATTTATATTAGCCAGTTCGTGCTTGCCATTTTCATGCACTAACCCAGATACACTCTACCGATCCCGGTGATACCCTCTTCTTGTTACAGGTCACGGCAGCCTGACGCCGCGCACTGCCGCCGGCAAGCTGGCGACCATTTTCTACGCTTTGGTGGGCGTCCCCCTGATGCTGATGTGCCTGTCCAGCCTGGGAGCCCTGCTCGCCGACGCCCTGCAGTGCACCTACGTGCGTCTCTGCTGCCAGCTGCAGCAGCACCATCACAGCCACCATCAGCAGCGCAGAAGAAAATCCTCGACGGTGGCCTCAACTCCGACAGCCGGCACCACCGCGATGACAACGCCGGCGAACGTCAAGGCGAAGGAGAAGGGCCCAAAGCGACGCCTGGCAGCTGGCATGGGGGTAAGCATGGCGTATGATTGATATTATTTAAGCGAGCGCAGCAGCAGCTGCAGCAGCTGCAGTCCATCAGGGCAGTCAGCGAGGACACTTTTATGGATCTTAATTCGATGGCTGGCGGGGATAACTTACTCCCCTTCGGCAGCAACTGTTGCTGTTGCGAGGAAAAGCAGAAAAATGTAGAAAAGAGAAAAAAGTGTTCCTTACTTTGGTTTAAAGTAAACTTCCGACATTGTTTCGTGTGTTTCGATGGCGGAAACTTTTGGCTGGCTACTCTGGCTCGCTGTTTTACGCATGAACTTTTCCCACTACTCACTAAGTGTTTCGCTTGTAGTTTTTCCACCAGCCCCGAAAGTTTTCTCCAAACAGCAGCGACAGTTTTACTTTGGCCAGCGGCAAACTCCACTCCCAGAAAGGGCAAGGGAAACAAGCTCCTAGGCTAACCCCATCCGAAGACCGATACCTGTTGGAATACGATGGATATTATTGATTACGCAGGATATCCATCCTTTGGCTTATTGTTCTACTTGGTTTCGGCTTAAATTTCGCACATCAAACTGCAGCCAGGAGTCGAATTTCGAGTTTTTAATTACGACAGCAGAAGCCTTTTAAGTGGATTCAAAAAACACCCGTTCCCTCGGCTCAGCTTCGGCATCCTTTCCGCATTTCTATTAACGCAAACTGAAAGTTTGTAATTGATTTGGGGCAAAACAACAAAGAACTTTTCTTTTTGCCTTTTTGTTTTTTGTTGGTTTTTTTTTTCCATACTTTCTAGGTTTTCCAACTGCAAACGGTTTTCGCTTTCCATCCGGTCTCAGGCTGGGTTTTCACGTTTTTCCCCTGGCTTATTGCGTTTTTATTTGCTGTGCCAACAGCAGAGAGGGGAGAGAGAGAGAGTACCCTGTATACATTATAAATAATTTTTTAGGATATCAAAACCCTGACTGAGTTGACTCGAAGCCTTTTACTTTATATTTTTTGTTGCCTGTATTTGTGTTGATACTTATTTGTTTGCGTGTTTTGTGCATTCGTGCATAAGTTTTCTAAGTGATTTGCTGGCCCCCCCGTAATGACATTTCTGCTATTGGTCCTGTTCCGGCTTTTCCATGTACACCGTACTCTCCATACAGTCTGGTTTTTAAAGCTTTAAGAGTGATGGCGGAAAATAATAAAAGTGATTCGGTTTGTTTGGCTTTCGCTGCTTTTTCAATTGTGGCCACTCATTTGCCCGGTCCCGTCGTCCTGTTTGTTTTGCCTGCACAAATTTCTGTTTAATTGGCAATTTATGGCTGATCGGGGGAAAAAAAGGAATGCCAGCTGATGAAAAACGAGCGGGACAAGCGAGAGGGTTCAATAAATAAATAAGTGATTTTGCGGTGGCCTCTTTGCCATTCGGGTCGCGAGCGGCAAACACAAAAAAAAAGAATTCATTTCATAAATTAACATTTACCAGACTCTGTGCAGTGTATGCAAGCAAACTCCGACCGACACTTTTAATGAACTCCTCGCCAACTTTGTCCAACGTTTTCGCGTCAAACTTGAAAGGCGGACTCTTTAAGAGGTTCTCCCGCTCCCACGCTCCACCTTTCGACACTTTAAGAGTTGCGAAAACTTTAGTTGCCAGTTTGAGTTGGGTCAAAAGGGCAACGGCAACGGCGGCGGCATAAATTTAATAATTTTTTTTCCCCCGGTCCAAGTGCCTTGGTTCGTGCCAAGTAAATTGAAATGAGTGCGAGCCACTTTAATGCGGCGGCGGTTGGAAAAGTTTGCACACTGCGAGGGCATGCAATAACTTCTCATTTCCGGCACTTTTGGCCCTAATTGATTTGGATGCCGACCATTCAGATATCACGTGGCATTTCCGCGAAATCGAAGCTGCTGGAAACTAAAAAAATTTTCCGCATTCTCCACGCTCGAGTGGAGTAATCTACTTGCCGTGTTCGACGGGAGAGCAAGGAATTCCTTCCAGGAAGTCGGGGCGGCCTGCTCTGTGACTTGTTGAACAGGTTTTTTGCATTTGCCTAGACCGGGATTGTGATTGTGATGGCTTGTTTCGACGGCTTCAAATGGTTTCCCCGCTGTTGCATTCAAACAACTCATTAGGGGCCTCCTGTATCCAATCCAAGCCAAGTGGCAGCCACAAGGATGCGGCTGGCAATTGATAAGGCGACTGTCGACAGATTGCGGCTGCCTGACTCTGGGGATGTCCAGTCATGGGTTGAATTATTATCGCCCTTGTGTTGACTGCTGCCATTTCGGCTTTTGGCCTTTTCGGCATCTCGGCAATTTGGCCTTTGGCATCGTCTTTTGCAATTATCATGGCGCACATGCCGTAACGGGGGCTCAAACCGCAAGACTAGCAGGGAGACAGTTGGTACGCATTTCGGATCTCACATTTCGTATTTCCCTCGTCTGTTTGCGTGTGTGTCCATTAGATTTGCCCTGGCATTTGATGATGATGCCACAGAACCGCAACGCACGCTACATATGTATGTAGGTATTTGGGGGTAAGGACAGGCGGTCTAGCCGCAAACAGCTTTCCAGGGCCAACCACGAGCATGATGACATCAGTTTTGGGGCACCCCCAAGAAAGCCCCGGGATTGAGCATGCAAATTACGTGTTTTATTGACAGGCCCGCATAGCACATCAAGTAGCCGCAGTGTGGGCCTGCTTAAATTACATAAGGAAAGGCTTGAAGAGGTTTTCTCTACGATGATTACTGGGAATTATTGTATAATTAGAGGAACATGATAGTGTTTGAGTCTATAAATTTCAAAAGGGACATTTTAAACCCTTAATCTTTAATATAAATCGATGTTTTTCTACAAACTTTTCTAGAAATTAGGGTACTTTATTATATATTTAATTTTTCTGATAATCAAACAGACGTTCTTATTTATCTTTCTCTTCTAACGTGGCAAATATTCCTTTATTTTCTTTTCTTACCGTGCAGGCTAATTGCAAGGGCTGCAAGTACGATGCGGCCAACAGTGAGACGAGCCTGAATGACTGCCTGGACTATGGCCAAAAGGGTAAAGTGCCGCCGGACAAGGGGGAAGGTGAGTCCTGCTGCCATGGCCTTTATTCGCATGCTAATTGTATTGTCAGCACAATTGCAAGTCGTTAATCATCTTTAACATGTCTCTCTGTGCGTTTTCTTTTGTGCGGTCAGCAGATGCCTGTCAATTGTTGCGCAACTTGAATCAGCAGCAGCAACAGCAGCAGCAGCAGCAGCAGCTACAGCAGCAGTTCTACCAGCAGCAGCAGTTGCAGATGCAGCCGCAGCAGCAGCAGCCGGATGTCATGCTAATGACAACGACAACGGGCAGCGCATTGCTGAAATACGCACCGCAGCAACAGCAACAGCAGCAGCAGCAATTATCGACAGCAACTCTCCCGCGACAACACCATCAGCTGCAGCAGCAACAGCAACAGCAGCAGCAACAGCAACTGCAACAGAATTTCGTCGCTGTACCTAGTAGCATGCTGCGAATGCCGCTGACAGTGCCGCCCAATTGTTATGCGCCCGCTACTGCCACGATTTACTTTCCGTTTGCACCATCCGCGCCCGGCAGTCCCGCCCATGCCCACACGCACACCCTGAGCCATGGCCATCATTTGGCTGCGAATCCGATTGCGACAACGATGGCCAATACCATGGCGAATGCAACTGCATCGGGCACGGCACTTGGTCAACAGCCGCTGGTCAAGTATCATACGATACACTTGCAGCCCGCTTCCGGCAAGCATCGAGTGCTGGCTTCGGGACTTCAGGATTCATCCGCGGATTCAGCGACTCTGGAAGCCATCACATTGCCACCCCCGCCGGCCTATCAAACGGGCACTGGTGAGTGTTGAAATGGGTTTTCTTTATTGCTGTTTTCTTTTTTTTTGGGGGGAAGGAAACTATATGACGATGGGCTGTCAAAAGTGAGTTTTCAATTGGCATTCAGGGATGTCGAGGGTTTTTTTTATTAATATTTCTTTCGTTTATATCATAAAATGTTGTAATTCCTTTTATTTAAGGTAATTCTAGTGTACTTAATTATTGAATACTGCTTTGACACTGTAGAAAACATGTTTTTAGGAAGCTATCACACTGTAACAAAACTTTAATTAATTACTGATATGACACTATACAACAAATTAGCTTACTTGAGCAAGATACAGTAATTAAAAGGCTTTTTATAATTACCGATGTGAGTATAATACATCGGATAGCGTGTCATTAATTAGAGGCTTAAAAGGTGCATTTATATGTGATGTTCGTAAATTTTTTTCAGTAATACCAATACGGTCACACATATTTTAAAATTAAACAAACACAAAAGCCTTAATTTGCATTACTCACATACTCATAAATTAATTGCAATCAATGTGACCGTACTCCTTAAATCGTACAAGTCTTGAATGAACACTAAGTACAGTAAAAGCTTACCTAGTGTCATAACCCCTTGCTGTAAGGAAAATCTAGATTCTATATTAGTTCTAAAGCTTTATTCGACTCTAAGAAAATATTAAAATATATATTTAAATAAAATCCTTAGCCAAAATCAATTTAAACCCCAAAAACCCCATTCAGTTTCATAATTTTTAATCGATAAAAGCAAGGAAAATGAAATAATGTTCATATACGAGAATTTCCGAAAATACCTGAACCAATTTGGCATTAATTTTGAATTGTTAATGAGTGCTAATGATAGTGGTGGCGGTAAATATGCATAAATCGAATAATGCAAAATGGAATTTAATTGGATGAACAATTTGTGCCAGCTTCGTTGGCATGCTGAAACCGAGAATGTTCTGCTGACAGCATTGGCTTAACCTGAGTCCCCGAAACAAAACCGAACTGTAATCAATCAATCATACGCCCTGCTGTCGTCAGGACGGGGCCCTGGTGCACGTTCCCGCTCCGGATCCCTTGCCCTCATCCGGGCTCTCATTTACGCTTTCAATTATATAACAATTTGGGCGGCAATGGCAACATCATCGTCATCATCAGCAGCTTGCAGGCTGCGGCGGCGGCAAAAGCAGCAGCGTGTTAAAATGACAGAGTTAAGCAGACGTACTTCACCCAAGTGGGCGGACCTGCCTGGCTGCCTGGAGTAGGAGGAGGGCATTAAAACTTTTCAACTTGTGCTGCTTGACATGCCAGGACATCGGTAGCAACAGCAACAACAACGAGAGCAGTAAGCACAAGGACAACATGCACTTGAGGCAACTTTCGACATGTGCGACAGTTTTATTGACGATAATGATGACTTGGCATAAAGGAGACAGGACAGGACTGTCGGCTTGTGCAACGCATGCAAAACTCATTAAAGTTAACGTCTTCCTGTCGTTAAGACGGCGGCACGTGACTTGCTTTGTTAAAAGATTTTCGCTTAATTTCCCAGCGATTTCTAGCGTGGGACTCGGCCATTTGTCGCTCTCCCCCACATTGATTCCATTATGCATGTTAATTGCCATTTGCTACTGACACCATACGGAGTAAAAGGGGGCACCCAGTCCGAGTCCGAGTCCGTGGCTCACCGCACCATTAAAGCACTGCCAGAGTTGCTGCAACCCGTGACCGCAGCACCAAAGTGACTTTCCAGCGAGTATATAGTAAGCACTATATGTATATGGGGAGGTCCCTGCACTCTCTAATGAATGTCTTTGTGCGCTCACTTCGTGCGGTGTCCAAGTTTAAGTAAATATTTTCAAATTGGCCATGTCCGGAGCAGAACATGCTACTCCGCGATTTCGCCTGTGTCCTGCTGACAGCTTCAATGTGAAAGACGAGCGCTTCCTTCCGTTTCCACGGTCGCTAGTGGGTTGAACTCGGAACAGTGGATGTGAAAAAATGAGGCGAACTAACACATTAACAACTGCCTTTTGTTACAAACTAATTTACAAAAAATTTTTCTGGAGCATTAAGCAAAAGAAAAAGTGTATTTAAGCTGGGCGTTTCCATTAGAAGATTTTATATTATAAATGATATAATGATAAATAATATTATACATGTAAAAACGGGGAAATAATTAAGTGGCTACTTACAGAATACAAAAAGTTAACTATAAGCATTATAATTTTTTAATTTTTCATGTTATTCTTTTAACTCCTTAACTACTTTATTGTAAAACTTATTAACTTATAAATTTATTAATAGAAAACCTAACATATCATTACAAGAAGAAACTCTGTAAAATATTTATTGAAAGCTAAATATCTTAACAATTTCCTATTACAAAAGACTTGTGAAAGTACGAGAAGGTCTTCTTAAATATCCGTAGCTTTTGTAATTGAAATAATTCCCCAAAAACCCCCTTAAATTACAGTAATTTCGTAATTGTAGCCCATTTTCAGCCAGATGTACTTTGAATAATTTAGTGCATTTAGTGGGTGTTGTGTCCTCGACAATTGCCCACTGTGCTGTGTTGCACTGTTGGCCCCCGCCAGATGGTTTAATGCCCCCTTGACATCCCGACTTCCACCGACTGCCACTGGCAGCCGCTAATGAAAGTTAACGCCAAACTTTTACGTTTTGGAATGGGCATTGGAATGAGAATCCGGAACGCTTCGCCCGCCACATTGTTGCATTTTGTTCGGCGAACTTTTGAAAATGCAAAGCAAATCATTTTCGCAGCACAGTGCCCCTGTGTCCCTGGCTAAATGCACAACTTTTCCGGGCTTTTTCCGCAACACTTTTTCCCCGCTCTGTTGGTACTCCTTCCGTTGCTGCCACTGCCACTTCCGCCGGAACTAACGGGCTAACGGGATAATCTAACCGTGTGTGGCAGTTGGCGGAAGTTGTTTTGCCAATTTGTGCGCCAACTTTTTTTTTTTGGGCCCAGCCTTGTGCGGAGCTATGTTTTCTGGTTAATTTTATTATTCAAATATTATTTTTAAGGTTGCCTTGCAACATTGTTATTAACCTTTTTTAAATCCGTTTAATTTTTGCTTCCCTTGCAGCTGTGCGACGAGCCAAGTTCGTGACGAAACCGCTGCCGCACGAGATCAATGCGCTGATGGATTGCGGAACGGGCACGGGATCGCCGGATTTATCCGGCAGGCATGATTTATTGCTACCAGCCGCAGGAGCAGGAGCAGGAGGAGGAGCAGGAGGAGCAGGTGCAACAACGGCAGCAACAGGCACCGCAACAGCACCATTGTTAACCTACACGGCCGCAGCAACAAGCCCACAACTGTCAGCAGGCATTAAGCCCGGTGGAGCATCCACAGTGGCCACTGGCAGGGCGGGAGCCGCACTGTCCGATAACAGTTTTATGGCTGCAGGTATTGGTGGACCGGCAGGAGCGGCAGCAACACCAGGAGCCACTGCAACAGCCTCCTCGGCAGCGGCCACACTGTCAGCTCTGTTGAGCGCCAATTCCACGGGCACGGTGGACATTATGGAGGACGAGGATGAGCAAGAGAGGGAGCGATTGAGGTATGTATCGTCGAGTTTACACAAATCTTTAAGCCCTTAAAGTGAAACGGAAATTGTTAATTTAATTCCCTAAACAAACTTTTCGCTGCCAGCTTGGCTTTAAATCAACACTTCAGAATCTGCATGATGCACACAGCAGACCAGCCACCCCCCAACAGCCTTGCGGATGCCCCGCTGCGGTGACTGTATCCACTTGCCCCACTCCCCCATTATCCTTGCCATTTTCTGCCAGAGTGCCGAGAGCCTGATGGGAGAGATGGGTTTTCCTTCGCTTTTTTTGAGCGCGCATTTTGAGAATTTTATTAAATAAAAACGCAGTGGCGGTAGCATCTGGTAATTAATTTTGACAGTGAACCTGGGCACGCGTCGCGGGGCACCCCAGTCACGGGCATATACTATATACACTCGTATATATATAATATATATATATATCTGTGTATATATCCCCTCTTCAGTTTCAGCCTTGTCTGTAATTAATTGTAAGCCGAGCTGCGCACTCACTCGCAATGAATCGGGTCAATTAATCTCGAGCGAATGGTGCCGCTGCTCCTGGCAGCCCACATCCTTTACTTTTCCAGTCCGTCTTGTCTTAGGTAAATATGTGTGCACACGTGATGTTGTCCTTATTGATCGCTGCCCGAAATCGGCAGTAGTGTCCGGGCTCCCAGCCAATCGCACTTCAAGTGCATCTCGAGGCGGTGTTTGCCCAGCCGAGAGCTTCTAGCCTCCAGCTACGAGTCCCTCGACAGCCTGTTGGCCAAGTTCAATAAATGTTCGGCAAATTGGTTTGACAGAGTGAACTCGAGGGATTGAGCGGAGTGCTGTTGGCCAACCGAGCACTGTTGCAGGATGTCGAGACCCTCGTTTCGTTGCAATCCAAGAGGTATTTCGATTGTCAATCAAATCAGATTCAGTGTAGGATTTGTGAGTCTCGGAATTGCTCGGAATTTGAAACTTTAAATCACAATCAACTAGCTTTTGATGCTGAAAAGATTTATCTTTAAAGTGAAAGCAATAATTTAATGTTTTATCAGTTAAATAGAACATAAATGAAATATGAAATCACTCAACTAGGCTTTGTACTTTAAATATTAACAGCATTTCAATCTAGAAATCCGTTTTTTCCTGCCACAACTTTAACCCCTAGCCTCCCCAGCTTAGTTAACCCAATATAACGCATACGCCGCGTGGTCCTGGCCAGCAAGAAACACGTATACTTACCGTCAGTTTTATGCCTTATTGATTGGCCAGGACTGTGGGCGGCAGCTATTTCGATTTTATGGCCCGAGGTTGCTTTGGGGTTTGCTTTTTTTTATGCCTAATTGATTTATTTTATGGTCAGCTTCCGCATAAATATTTATTGTCCATCCTTGTTTTTTTTTTTTTGTATTTTTCCTTAGCAACTGCCCGCATGGCACGCCCTCCCGGGTACCGCTGATAGCCAGTCCGCTGAGCATGGCCCAGGACACTGGCGATAAGTCCGGCTCCTGCGGCCTGGGTAATCACTCTCGTAACGCCGCCGCCGGCGCCGGGTTCAACCGGCATTCGATGCAACCCCTGAACAGGAAGACACTGCTGCTGACGCGTCGCTGCCAGCGGCATGCCTCTGGAACGCTCTACGATAGCACGGCCAACAATACGGAGACCTCGGACGATGAGGAGTACATGCAGCACGGCAGCGAGCAGTTTGTGTTGAAGAAGCTGCGCTACCACTGTTCCGGCGAGTCGGAGGACTGTCGCGACCCCGCCGATGACTCCGAGGATGAGGGCGAGGAGGCGGAGCGCCAAGTGCCCATCAGCCTGGTGCTCCTCATCCTCATGTGCTATATCTGTGTGGGCACCGTGATCTTTGCCCTGTGGGAGAACTGGTCGCTGGTGGACGGAGCCTACTTTTGCTTCGTGACGCTCTCGACGATCGGCTACGGTGACTTTGTGCCCGCCCGTAGCTTCAATGGGCCAGAGCTGCAGCTATATGCGTGTTGCGCCTACCTGCTGCTGGGCCTCGTCCTGGTGGCCATGTCCTTTAGCATCCTGGAGACGCAGCTAATGTGGAAGTGCAAGCGCATTGCCGTGCGACTGAAGCTGGCGCGCAGGGAGGGATAATGGAGCAGTTAACTGATCCCGATGATACCCTGATCTAACCTTAACTACAATCCGAATGCTTGAGTCATCCTAAGATAAGTGTACTGTGTAATTAACCCAACAAAAACAACTAGCCCAACTCTGTGTACATTTTGTCTGCTTAGCGAAATAATGGGAACTCGTATGTTGTCTGAAATTCAACTGAATTTGTGTAAATAAATGGAATTTTTGGAACTTTTTTTTGGTATTTCTGGAACTTTGAATTCTGTAACATTTCGTGCATTCGCTAGGTAATTGGATGCCAATCCCCCGAACGTTTCTGGCATGCCAAATCTTTGGTAAATATCAAATATCGAAGGTAAGACCTGGACATGTCCAGACTAATTTCAGAAAGTTAGGTAACTACCCTCCTTATGCCAATGGAGAGAGTGCAACGGGTCCTGAATTATGTGTAACCTAATCACATTAGCATATATTATTGCTGCCATAAAAATCCCAGGGAAAATGGCCTTTATATTTATCTTAATTCCGCCTAAGAACCCCCAAAATGTTTCCGCTTCCGTTTCGAGGGCGAGGAATAATAATCATGATACCTGCCTGAAAAAAAAAAAAACACCTTCCAGTTTCGAGTTTCATGCAAAGCAGTAACAGACCCAGCTCAGGCTAAACATTGTCCCCGAAGCTGAGGACACACACACGTCCCCGAAACTTCGAACGTTCATCATCTTTCCAAGGCATTGGGCGCATACAAAGTGTGCTCGGAGTGGCGCATAAATTTCAAAGTGCCACGCGTCATCAAAATCAAATGCCAGCCGCAGCCACCGAAGCCCCAACTCGGCCAAGGACCACAAAACCAGTCCCCAGTTCCCCTCCCCTTTGGCACAGGTATAAGGTATGGCATAAAGCCCTCTGGAAAGTCACGATGTCAGGAGTTGTCAGCAGCCAGCGGAACGCCAGGCCAAGCGGCAAAAAGATGTAGCACAAAATCAATTGATATGACATCAAATTGAATTTATAATTCTTTTTCGTTTTTGCCCTTAAGAGCAGCGTTTAGCCGGCAGGACTTGTTTATGTTTGTATCTCAATTGCCTTTGATGCTTCCGGCTTACGAATTTACGCACGCTTTCCCCCGGAAAATGAGAGGCAAAAAAAAAAGAAGAAACCTTGAGCCCCGAGGGTCCGTCAGGTCTACGGACGCTTCATTGGCTATATGTAAATGGTTTTAGCGGAAACCTAGACGCTATTTTAAAGGAAGTTAAGGAGGAGTAGATGCTGCCTTAAAGGAATTCGCATAAATGGAGATAAAAGCTGAATTGAACTTAAGCTCTGTGTATCTCCGATAATGAGAGCCACTCCCCTTTAATTTGCCTAAATACTTTTATTCCTTTTTTGTAGATAAATACAGGGTATATGGCTTTCTGAAAGGCATCATTTGGACCCATTGGAATGGAGACTTATTGCCCATGTCCATGCCACAATCACATTTAGTTTCGATGCCTTGGCCGCTGGGGACTCGTGCTGGCAATGGAGCTTATATCGGAGACATTATCCCTGGCAACAACATCACCCTTCTCATCCAGATCGACCACGTGTATGTCGAAGCTGGAATTGCCAGGTGGCACACCATGCGGTGTGTGGCTTTGGGTTTGTATGTTTCCCCGGAGACGGCTCTCCACGGAGAAGGGTGTGGCCCGGGTGGAGGGCTTGTAACCAGGCGGAGGAGCAGCACTGGGAGCAATAGGTGCCACTTTCTTGACTGGAGCAGCAGTTGAAGAGCTGGACCCAGCTGTTCCCATTGCTGAGTTGGAGGCTATCAGTTTGCTGGGACACAGAGGCAGCTCTCGTGACCTGGCCAGCTGGGAAACTGGATTCTGTTTGGGACTTCCACCCGGCGTGGGAGCTGGCGACGCCTTCCTGCTCACGATCTTCAACTCGGGAGCCGTGAGGGACCTGGTGTTGTTGGCCGCCATGGCACGAGCAGGCACAGTTCTCAGGGGAGGCCGCCAGGTGGGCTTGATCCGGGGTTTTTCATTGTCGCTGATCTCGGCGCTGATTTGGTTAAGCAGCTCCAGCAGCGTGCTGGTCTTCTCATCCTCGAATTCGATGCGAATTGGCGACTCCCGGCCGGATGCACAGCCCGGATTGAGCAGGATGAGTCTGGGGAAGTAGAGGATGATGCTAATTATAGGATACAAAGCTTAGGATACATACCTCTTGGCCTCCTCGATGGCCCTTCCTAAGTGCTGAAGACTCTTGCGCTCTTCCTTGGTGCAGCGTCCAATCTGCGAGTCCTGCGCCGCTCGGAGCACCACATTCCACTTGTGGGCCGTGGACTGGAGCAGCACTGTGCGTGCCACCCGCTGGAAGCGTTCGCGCGCCGTCTCCTTGGCGGGCCTGGAGGGTATTGATTCCACCTTGATCTCCCGCATATCGCCGTGTCCATTGACATTGCCAAAAGCATCCTGTTCACAGTTGTTCTTCACCGGCGCCACCTGGAAGCCCTTCATCAGGCGCCTCTCCCAGACCTTAATGCGTCGCGGTCGTGGCTCTGAAAGGATCCAGGAATTAAATATTCCTATAACCTCTGTTTGGGAGCTAAGATATTAACTTACGCCTCTCCTTTTTGTTGGCCGAGGACACGTCCATGCCGCTGTTCTCGAAGATCTCCAGCATCTCGTAACGCATGGTATTGATCTCGCTCTTCACCTCATTGATGTCGTCCTCGGAGACGGGATTATTCTCGAACTTGCGATGCATGGCGGCCACATAGCGCCAGACCAAGGATCGCATGATGTTGTCGTACTTATTGAACTGCTCCTGCTCCTGCCGCTTCTGCTGAAATGGGATAAAGATACATACCTGTTTGATACGGATTCTTGGGCAGCGGACTCACCTTGGAGCGCTGACGATCGATGGCCTTGCTGGACTTGCGGAACAGCCTGATGAGCCACTTTACCGAGGGCAGGACATTAAAGGGCGGCGGCAGGGTGGCGCTATCCTCAAAGTAACTCATCCACAGCTTGGTGCGGGCAAACTTCCACTCGGTGTCCGAGTGCTCCTAAAAACCCACATCAGAAAGTAACAAAAACAAGAGAGAGTCGAATTGGGAAACTCACATCAATCATGGCGTACGAGTTGGACATCATGGCGATGAGCAGATTCAGCAGCACAATCACGTTGATGACGCTGTACGAGCCGAACATGAGCAGGCCCCAGAAGCGCGTGTACGACTTGATGCCGCTCAGCTCGAAGTCGTCCAGCCCCACCATCCCAAAGCTGGCCCAGAACAGCGACTGCGACGACTCGAACAGGCTGAAAGTGAGAGTATAGAATTAACGCAGCTGTCCAGGTACTAATTATCCCGCTGACTGGACTTACTTGCCAAAGCGACGCCACTTCATGCAAGAGTCACCGTGCGAACCCCAGTCCGCCTCCCCACCCGGCAGCACATAGCACTTGCTCTTCTCCAGCGCCGCGAAGTACCAGAGCAGTTGGTTCAGGCCACAGGCGAAGGCGAACAGCACCAGGGTGTAGATGAAGAAGAACTTGACAATGTCGATGACCATCCGGCCGAGAGAGATCTGCAGCGGCCCCAAATGCGGATTGATGCTGAACAGATGGACCAGCTTAAGGGCCGAGAAAACATTGGCCGCCGCAAAGAGTCCTTCGGCAATGAGCTGCGGATCAAAGTCGTGCCACTTTTCGCGAGGTATGTACGCCATCTGTGGATCCTTGGCTATTTCCGTGGCCTGTTGGATGTAGGCAAAGGCTCTGGAAGGGTTCAAAAACAAGGTCAAGATAGTTTCCATCTGTGGCTTCTCGGAAAACGGACTCACCTCAGACACATGACACTCACATAGAGAGTGTTGCGCAGAAAGTCGATAAAGTTCCACATGTTCCGCAAATAACTCTTCATGCCAATGGCAAATATCTCCTGCACCTCCTCCCACATGAAGCCAATCACATAGAGGACAACGACCAGCTCCAGCTTGGTAGGAGTCTGTCCACGCTGACGCAGCTCCTGCTCCGCCAGCTCCTTCTTCATCCTGGCCGTGCCGAAGATGCGGACAAAGTCATCGTCCGCCCGTTGGGAGACCAGAATTAAGATGACTGCAAAGCAAACAACAATGAGTGGCGAACTCTCAGGTTGGTATGTCATCATTCCTAGGGAAACCTCATGCCGGGAGCAGAGTTTCTCCACTCTGCGACAAAGTTATTTATACCCTGTGGCTGGGGACGAATAAGTCTCTGAGTTGTTATTAAAGTGTCTTAGTTTTTTCCCTAAAATATTCTTGGAAACTTGGGTTTTGGAAAGAGTTAAGAAATAGGTTCCTATACCTCAACCCTTAAGGGTGTCTTATTATACAAATTTAACAAGAATTAAGCCCTAGATTCCTTGTAGTTAATTGTAATACATTTTCTATCTGAAAGGTAATCCCTTCCAGAGAGTATCCTTGTTTCTACCCCAACCCAGATAGTTGGAATCATCTTAATCCAAGCTTAAATTGTTTACTTTGTGCACTGTCCGCCCCGCTCCTGCCCCAACATACTCACACAGGAAGAACAAATAGGACGAGGCATGGACGAGGAATTTCATAAAGGGCTTGCGCATCAACTGGCCCGTCCGGCAGTTCGGGGCGAACATGTAGATGAGGCAGTAGAGCGGGAATAGCACCGCCACCTGACCGATGCACAGGATTTTGTCCACGATGCTCTTGCGCCGGAATCCGGGCAGGCCGTCATACCAAATCGAGGACAATAATTGCTGAATATTCGAGTGCGCAACGAACTGCCGAATGAGAAAAGACCATAGAAATGAGAAATGTACCTCTTGGAAAGTATTTTGTCCCGTGAATACCTTTTTCTGCTTGTAGGAAATGGCCTGGACCAGCCGGGTCAAGCTCATCCGGTCACCGGGCTCATAGCTGGACATTTGCGGATCATAGTTCAGAATGATGGCCAGCTCACTGGAGGTGCGCGTCTGATCGAGCAGATCCACAGCGAACTTCTGGCACTGTCTCCTCAACTCCATGTACTCCGACTTGCATTCCTGTTCCGTGAGGGCCAGATTTCGGAGTTCCCAGGACAGCTGGAAGGCGGTGAGTATGGGGTCATTGGAGGTGAGGCAGATCAGCGAGGGACTGCACAGGGCCCGGTATATGTTCACCCGGGATAGAGAGTGCCTAAGGGAGTCCTCCGTGGTCAAGCGGACGCACTCCTCACAACCGCAGCTACCGAGGGGAATTATATATGTTATTATAAAGATCTTAGAGGATATATTTAAGTTCGTACCGTATATCATGTGGAACGGGAACAGCTGCTCCGCGATCTAGCAGAATTCGCAGGATCTCAAAGTTGTTTTTGTGAGCGGCCAGCATCAGGGGTGTGATATCCGGAGCAAACATGGCCGTATTAATGTCCACCTTTTGCCAACTCTGTTTGACAAAACAAATAACAAAATCGAATAAATACGCTATTAAAAATAATTTAATTAACTAAAGAAACAAAATTAATTAAATTGCCTACTTAAGTAAAGTTTTAAAAAGTATATAACAGAAATAAGATGCGTAACGCGCGTATACTTGAATTGCCAAGCTGTTTGTTAATGGCGTTATGCATCTTGTTCTTTATATTATCATCTTATATTATTAATAATTATATATTATATATTATTACATAATTATATATTATTAAATTAATATTATCTTTATATTAATGAATAATATTAAAGAAAATGAAGATACGTTTATACGTTTAATCACGTTACTCATCTTATGCTTTATATTGTTGCATTACAAACACAGAAAACCCCTCTTATAAAAACCTATTTAAAAAACAGAATATACACTATTACAGAAAAACTCGAACCTATTTTATTTATCATAAATAGAACTTCTGGAATGGTTATCCTTTGGAATGTCAATCTCGGTGGCCAACTTCCCTTTGAAGACCACCCAGAAAACATTCAGAAAAACCGTGGAAAGCCCCACTTGAATCCAGTTGGTTGTCTTCATCATTTGTAGATGTTATTAAGCCTGTTAAACGTTTTATTGCATATGCGCTACAATAGTAATTTTCACGCTTCACCAGCGCCCAATGGCTGCCTAATGAAGCGTGCCCGTGTGCATAAATATGAGCAGGCTCTGAGGGCGGGAAGAGCTCCGGAGCACACCGAACTGAAGGCCCAGACGACTATATTTGCCAGGAGGAGGAGTAGAGCGAGGATTGGGAGGAACGAGGGCCCTTGGTCGTTGGCCGCTTATCGCACACTCCCAATCACTCGAGCCCCCGAGATGTTGCGTGTACGTGCCCAATGGCGAAGATGATCCCAATGGGTGGTCTCCTCCCCCCAACGCCCACTACAGATACTCTAGCTACTCCTGGCACACTCCTCGAGGTACTCCAAACATTCCAAACACCCAACGTTGCCCCCTCCTCACACGGAAACTGATTAAAATCGTGTTAGCTTCAACTTACCGGCCTAAGCCGCCTACGGGGCCCGATGATGTGGGCCACAAATTAGCTGAGCACAGCAGACAATGCCCAGGATACACTCAGAGAATGGCAAATATTTTTATTTGTAAACTAATTAAACCATAAAGAGAATAAATAACTATTTAATTAACTTGTTTTATAATAATAATAGACTTTCGCCTTTTTAAATCCCATTAAATCATGTAGAATTTGAAGTAATATAATATATTATATATCTTACGAATATCTTTAAAAACTTTGATTAAAAAGCCAATTTCCTATTATAAAAGTAAGGCTATTTAAGTTTTAATATTTAAAATCCTGTTTTTTTCTTAAAATGAAAATAAAATTTAATAATAAACAAGGTCTGGAAAACAATATAATATATATAATATATAATATATATTTATAGTATACGAGTATATAATAATACAATTAAAAGTCCAGAAGTAACCTCAATTTCTACGATTAAAATCCAATTTAAAGGATACCTTCTTCAATAATTTCCTATTCTTTATTCTCGTTTTAATTCAGGATATTGGAATGCCTGTGCAGGTGCCAAGTGAGAGTGTAACTTACGTAGAGCTCGCCCTCCTTGTAAATTAGCTCCTCGTGCTCGAGCAGTAGCTCCACGGCCTCGACAAACTCCGCATTGATGGCGTGCAGCAGGGCATCCTTTGTTTCCACGCCCATGACGACAAGCAGCTCGACCATCTCCAGGTTCTCGTTGTCTATCGCCAGGGTGAGGGCCCGCCGGCCCAACGGGTCCATGCAGTTGATGTTGATGTGCTGATGGCGCAGCGCCTTCTGCAGGATCCTACAGCAGGCAAATTGGAACAGGATATGGCAATTATTGGAATTTATTTAATAAATGAGGGGTGGGGTGCTTTTGGACTAATTTAAGCAAGTTCCCGCCGATAAACTTTTTCCTGTTCATTTCGGCCAGGGTTTCCGCCAATCCACCAATTTTTCTGTCAAATAAAAACTTGAAGCCAAAGTTTCTAATTACATCGCGGCCGCGGCCAACACAAAAAAAACTTTGCCAATCAATGGGGCTGCCAGAAAAAAAGGGAAACTCTCTTAATATAATATTGTTTTCCCCGGCCTGCCAAAAATCGAAGAAGTCGATTGTACAAATTATGTAATATCTGCAGCAATCCTGAGAAGAAAAACGAAATCGATTCAAGCATTAATCTAGTCGGCGCTGCAGTGAGCTGTCAGATTTCGTATTGTCGTTATTTGCCAGTCAGTAGAGGTGGAAAAAAAGAAATATTACTTTCAGTTCAGGTAGCGCTCGTTCGTCAACATAAATTGTTGTACAAAATTCAAAGAAGAACCGGAATCGGAATCCGCTTTTCAAGACCCGACTCCCAACATTCGGCGATTAAATTAAACGTTAACCGATTCTTCTAAATCTCTATCAATATGGAAGTCACCGAGGGTCAAGGTTTGGTCATTAAAATGGCCCAAAAGAACAAGGGTGAGTGAGTGGGGGCAGTTAGGGGCCAACTTCTCCCTAGAGCTATCGACACTGACTTGACCTAATCAATCCCAGAGACCCAAACGGTGAAGATGACGGCCGGCATGGGTCTGACCAACAACTGGTTCGGCTATGGGACCGGCGGTGCTCCGTTCGGTGGCCATCTACCGATGTCGCCCCATCCGGTTGGCATTCCAGCCCCAGTCTCGTGTCAGTTCTACATGGATCGTGAGGAGCAGCTATATCGTCGCGCCTGTCAGCTGAAGGGCATTCGCCTCAACCAGAGCCAGTTGGACGACGGATCCGCCGGCTCCGATGAAGAGCCCTCGAGGACCGTCTATCGCTACACACTGGATGAGATGAAAAGCTACAATCCGTATCGCTTCATCAACTTATAAGAGTCCCTATATCGTCAGAAAATACCATCGCCACTATAACATTCACATCGATATCCACAAGGCATCGCCCGTCCACCCAATCGAAGGTAGCCCTAGCATTATCATCAGCGTCCTTATTAGAATTGAAACTAGATCTAGTGATAGCACCTATACTCCAATTATCACCACAAGCTGCAAATTTGTGGCAACACCAACTGTATCATGCATGCCTCCTCCCCCCAACACAAGCGGCGACCAGGACAGGAGAACGACCGAAAGACAGGACAGCGAATACCCTATATATGTTCGTAGACATGCTGTCACACCGATGATGAAAACAATAAAAAATTGTTCATAAACGACGGCCAAGCTCGTCGACCAAAGCTAATGCGAGTTTTATTAGGGGTTTCTTGAGATTTAATTAGGAATTAGAACATCATATATTTTCTACTTTTAATGTACATTTTTTATAAACATTTTTAAATATTTAAACCGAGCTGCAACTGCTTTGATTGTAGCATACTTTTGGGCCCCGTAGTTCGCATTTCTGAAACTTAATTTCTGTAGCTGTGCATTACTTTCTATTTACTTCCAATTTCAAATTCCAAAATATAATCCACAATTCTCATCTGAGAGGGTGGAGATGAGTCTGTAAGTCTTCAGTCTTTAAGCTAATTTTCGATGAGTTGGCCAAATTTACTGAAGCTTCTTGCTTGCCTCATATTCATCGCCGGCAAACGGAATTAATTGTGCATTTATTAAAGTAAAGCCGTAAACGAGCGAAAAGCAGCTGAGAGGAGAGGATGAGTGTGTAAAGCGGCACCCTTATATTGCTTATTAAGTGGCATGTAAGATACAAGTTAGGTAACCATTTGAGGCCCGCAGGCGGTGGCGGGCTACTGTGCAAATAATTGAAACCATCCAGAACCCCCAAGCACTGCCACCAAGCCCAAACCAAGCCCAAACCAGGGCCAAACCAAGCCCAGACCCGTACCGAAGCCCAAGGGTGCCTGCCGAAGGGATTCATGCCAACCGGCGGGAGAGCCTCGTCAACACCTGCTATTCCCCTGGCTATTGAGCACATCGAACTTGTGATACCCTTCAAAAAAATCTTTAAGGAATGCACAAATGAAAGACAAAGTGTCGCCACTTTTTAAAATAAAGCCTTTTTAGTCTGTAATCTGTAAATTTCAATTTTAATTACTTAAGATACATAAAGACTGCGGAATTAGTGATGTGAAAATCATTGTAATAATTGTGAAAGGATTGTAAGGTTCTTTTTAATATTTATTTATTCTGTGGATCTACAGAGCGGCTTACAATCTCTTAAGAGGTTGGTCATTTTGGACTCCCTTGTAAAGGTTTTTACTTTAATATTTTACAGCCTTAAATAAAAACAAATTTATACAGAATATCTTACCTCACAAATTTAATTTCATACTTTTTTTTAGACACCTTTTTAAAGAGATTTTTAAGTAATTTCTGGAAAACCCTAGACCCTAGATATAATAAATTATATTAAACTAAAGCCCTTCAGTTAATCAATTTACTCATGCCATATTTTTTTTAACTAACAATCTTTACATACCATTGGATTTTTTAATAATTAACAAAGAATATATAAACAAGAATGCAAAAAAAAAATAACAATTAGATAGGTACCACAAAGTACATTTTTTTTTGCCTGGCTAAGAAACTCCTTTGCCATGCAGGATACTCGATACTCCCACACCTGCCACACCTGGATGCCAGAGCTGTAGGGGGGAAGGTACTCCGCGTCGCACTCACCTGCGCACGTTCGGCATATCGCCGCGCTCCACCGCCAGCAGGAACTTCTTCTCCTCGAGCAGCAAAGGTTGCGGTAATCCCAGCGGCACACAGAACCCGCCCACCGTTTTGGGGGCGGCGGTGTTGTTGCCGCCAGACGATACCTGGCATATTTTAAACAGAACGAAGGACAGGTGAGTATGTGTGTGTGTGTTTGTAGTCTTGGCGGAAAGCCGTGTATATGTAATGGGGAATTGGAAATAAATAAAAAATAAACATACAAGAAAATTAAGTGCAAAGTGGAGAGGGGAAGCTGGAAGTGGAGGGATCCACTTAAATGGCTTGGCAGCAGCATGGAAATGCAAAGACGTTTAGGCTAAGAGCACCGTTCAAGCAAAACTTTAAGTGCCAACTGGCAGGTTACACTTAATATAATATATATTAAAGCGATACTCTTTTTCGATCCAAACACGGTGGTTACTTACGCCCGTCGGCAGCCTCTTTTTGCGGCCCATGCTGCGTTTTTTTTTTTGGATTTATAGAAAATGCACTTAACAAAAAGCCCGGGCGTAATTAATATTCCATGTACACTGTGTGCGTCGAGTTCAGAGTTCACAGCTACGTCGCCATGTCACGGGCTTAGTGGAGAACTGTATGGTATTTACATATATTTATGCACACAATGGCTAAGCCAAAAAACCAAAAAGCAAAAAAAAAAAAAACAAGAAGTCCAATACTAAGCCGGGCCAAATGCAACTTTCGAGTTGATTTTGCTTTTATAGTTATGTCCGTCCAGGCGAGTCCTCGTGTGCGTCTGTTGGTTTTTGTCTTGGTTTATGGTTTCTGGTCTACGGTCACTGGTTTCCGGCGTCGAAAAAGTTTCCATTTAAGCTGTTTATAATGTTTTTTCGTATGCCTCCGCTCGACTAAGCCCTTTTTAAGTGCCAACTGCATTTGCCGGACTTAAGTTTTGGCAATTTTTCGAGTTGATTTGGGTATGATTTTTGCGTTGCTTCCGAACGAAGCCCAAAGGCCACACTGAAGGCGTTTTGCGCGATCACTTATTGCATATTACTCACAAATTACTGGCGGATTCAATCACTTTGTTTCTGTTTTGATTCAGATTTTCTTATTCGATTTTGCACTTGCATTTCCCTTATTATGCCTTAATAGCCACGGCCAGATGCAATTTTTATTTGTTTACATCACCAGCAATCGGTTTCCCATTAGAAATTATTTCGCATTGCTTTGTTCCGAGATATTGGCCCCCCCAAAACCGCCTCCAATATTATATTTTTATTTTAAAATTTTCGCCTCTGTCCGCATGTGTGAACAATGGCCAAATGAATATTTAAGAAGGCGCTTTTTTCCGGTAATCCGCTGGCAGGCAACAAAAAAATGCATTCTGTCTACATGCTTTTGCTTTAAAATGGCTTTATGCTTGTGCTCCTGCGGATCCGGATGCGGATCCGGTTACGGATGCTGCAGATGCATTTAAAAGTGTTTGTGCCGCACCATAAAAAATGCACGCGCTTTGCATATTCACAAGGAACCGCACAAAAAACCGAAACACTGACCCATCGAGAGGGCTGTCACACATATTATATATATATACTATATAAAAAAATATAGTTAAGCATTTCCGTGGCCAGTTTGCCACCGGACAAAAGGATGTTCCTGCTGCCACTGCATTGTTTAATTAACTTAATAGAAATATAAGTGCGAACTGTTGCGGGTATGGGAGGGTGGAATAAACACCTGGGCATAAAAATGTCACAATAAATTCGGTTTTATCTTATACCTCTAGAGGGAGGAAGGGAACCGTTTATATATATCAGATATCAGATATATATATAGGGATTTATGGCCCTGCTCCGGCAGCAGATACATGTATATACGTTCGTATATTGTTCGGTTAACCAATCGAGGGGCTAGTGTCATAATCCCTTAACAGGAGAACTTAATTAGGTTATTTTTAAGACTAAACTAACAGTGCTAAGTTCATGGGTATAAATTATGCAATTTTTAATCGTTTTATTCGTAGGGAAGTTGCTCTATATAAATTAAATTTCAAGGTAAGTAAACTTCTAATAAACTCTGCATTTTATAAGCACTTAAAACAGGTTCTCTCCTTGATACATTATGATTATCATCATCCTGGCTGCGTCGTGTAGCAATTAAATATAAGAACCCAGGTAGTTATAAAGTTTTTAGAGTTCATAAAAACCCAAAAAAGAAAAAAAAAAAAGAGAAATTTATCAGGACTGAAATGGCAACTCTTCCGGTGAGCTTTCCACTCCGTTACCGACCACAAAGTCCGCACACAGAGCGAGCGGAGCACAATGAATGAAAGATACTCGTCGTATAACTATATAATTCAGATGGCTCCCGGACTGCACTTAAGCCACTTATAACCGCACGGATACGTACTTCTTGCATTCCGGCACACAGAAACGTGTGCAATTGTTCAACTCGCTGGCACAATGGACGTTGAAATTTCATGTGACCGGCTTAGGTGAGGGGACTAACAATATGAATTGTTTGGTTATATTTTATATACTCGTATACTATATATATTTTACAACAATTGTTTGGTGCCTGGCATACGTTCAGCCTGACCACCGACCGCACAGATTTAATTTTATTTATTCGTATACAATAAGTCTCGGGTATTCTCCTTTCTTATTCAGTTATGTTTCTTTTTTGTTTGTAACATTTTTGGTGGCACAAAAAAGGCGTCGAGACACAACCGCTGAAACCGCGACGAACCGCGAACGTGTGCCACCTGCGGAAATTTACACGCAGCGACTAACGCACGGAAATATATACCTTTCCCGAGGGCCGAGCGGCGTTGCGGCTAATTTAATTAGACTAAAACGTCAAATATTTGTCAGCCAGTGTATAGATACACCTGGAGGTTGCCTCTCTACACACACACACACACCTCTATCAATGTGGGTGTTATGAGTTGCAGAAGTGGCCGGCGGCGGCCAACGCTGACCGTTCACCTTGGCAGGTGTGTGCAGAGTAATACAACGGTGTAGTATCAACAAGTATTCGCCAGCTCTCCTAAGGGGATTAGGACCCAAACATGTGGAAAGTGCGGATAGTTGCGAAGGAGACGGCTGCAAGGACACCGACTGTCGGCGGCGACAGTCGCCGGCAATTGAATTACAACTAATTTGCCGTGATTTGATTTGTGCCAAGCCAGCTATTGTTCTGCCACTTACTCTTCGAGCTCTTTTCTTGCCACAAATTGCTGCACATTTACAAATATTTTCGTGCCGGCCAATGCAGCGTACTTAATTTGATTTGGCCCTGACAGTGTACGATTGCCAATGCTTAACTGTCAGGGTGATATTTTCAATCATTTTCAAACAGTTTGTTCAGGTTATAGTTAGAACAATATTTTCACATTTACACAGGGAAAAGGCTTAAAGTTTAAATTGGAAAATATTCTATTGATAAAGATAAGATAAGTTAGAATTAAAAGGTAAGCTAAAAATTATTGAAAA
>JAEIIG010017337.1:0-24842 GCA_018904695.1 Drosophila parvula
ATAGATTTCTTCTTAATAATAAAAAGTACATAGAAAACAAACAAATAAAGGAAAATGGAAAAGGAATATTGTTCTACTTGTGTTCCAAGTAATTCATATAAAATAAAATTATAAATACATGTTTTGTTTATATGTATGTAAGCATATATTTTCTGTAGTTTTCATCAGAAAATACAAGAGTATTTAAAATTACTGAAAAAGTATCTCAGCTTACTCGAAAACGCCATAAGTTACAGAACCAACAAATATCAGTCCTATTTTGGCAATAAAGTTAATTCAGTTTGTTTTTTTTTTTTTGGTTTAAACAAAAATATCCGTGTGCCTCGCTGGGGCTATCAGACCCGGACATTGGCTATTGTAATGAGCGCTTGGGCACCGCTGGAAGCGCTTGTAAAGTAAAATGTATTCATCAGATACACTGCATGCAAAGTATCTCGGTCTGTGCGAGTGCGTGAGTACGCGTACGTGTGAGTATCTGTGTGCGCGATGGCTTTGTTTGGCACTGTGTCTGTTGCTGTTGTCGCTGCTCTCCTCCTCTGACGCTGCTGACTGACTGCATTGACCCCCACTTGGGCCCCCGTATCGTATCTCCCGCCGCCCGCCGTCCGCCGCGTCGCTCTCCCTCTGTCCGTTCTTGTCGGCTGTCTGTTGTCAGTGGCCGGCTCTCCCGCTCGCACTCACGCACACTGAGTGCGGTTCAATGCACTCGCCGCTGCCACCGCCGCCGCCGCCGCCTCGGACTCTCTATTTACTTTCGGCGCCTACCAGAGAGTCGATCAACAGAAATTTACATTTCTGTATAATTTGTAAATTAAAATGTTGCTCTTCGAATAATTTGGTTTGACGATGCGATGCTGGCGCTGCTCTGCTGCTACTGCCTCTGCCTCTGCCCCCGTCGGGATGAGTTCTGCCCCAATCTGCCCCAATCCCATAGATCCCGAAATAGATGTTATAACTATAACGGCCTTATCTATTCGGTCTATTCGGATGATGATGGCCAAGGGAAAATATTTAAATAAATTTGATAGGTACACAAACAGAAACGGAGGAGAATCCCCCATGCAAGAGGCTATTGACTCCGGGTTCCGCCTATGCTTGTGTGTGTCCCCTATCCGTGTGCGTATCTGTGTGAGTTGTGCTTCCGTGTGTGTTCGTCTTGTATCTGTGTGTGTGGTAGTGGGAGTAAAGTCGAAGCATTGACCGAGAGTGGCTAAGGGGCAAAAGAAAGCAAGTGTGGAGCATTGAGTTTTTCCAACTCCAAAGGTAGCAAAAGCTTTTCAATTTCCTTCATTCAAATGGATTAGGTTTTAATTAGGCAGTCTAAAAATATTTGGTAGGTACTTATCTTTGTACTATTTTCTTGTAAATTTCAAATTTAAATTTGCTTTTAATTATAAGCATAAGAAGTCATGGGTTTCCTTGATTTTAACATTAAATATGGTTGTACAGAAGGGATGCCTGAATATTTATGTGTTTTGAGTTACTCAAAGCCCTATATACCCCTTACTCCCCACAAACTAGTGGGTATCATAGGGAGAATACGCACAGCTTTAGAATTCTTGGCTGCCTTCCGCACAAACTCGCTCTCTTTGGGCCTGTTGTGTGTGTGCGAAGTGAGTGATAATGCGACCGCCACACATGTGATATCGGCGATAACAGTTGACAGTGAGAAGGCAACTGCGACTGCGACAGCGACTGAGGCCTCAGTAACTGTATTGTATTGCCATATATATTCTCAGGAAAATACAATGGGTAGGGGGAAAAATCAGGGAACTTTTGTTGCACTGATATTACTTTTGCCGCCTGTGGCCTGTGGGGTACATTGACTTTTGTTTTCTTTTATTTTTTTTCTTTTGATTTATACGGATATCAATAAAAGGTTTGTGCATTGCCATTTTCCTTGAAAGTCGAAAGGGAAACTTTTGAGATAAAGGATAATTTATTTTGAATATAGATTCATATATAAAAAAAAGACTAGAAAGGTTTGCTTTGATGATTTGCCTTTCCTAATTTTGATTATTAATTTAACAAAAAACCATTAGTGTTTTCCCTTTAAGAATTGTAATGCAATATTTTAAACTAAAATTATTTCAAAGTGCTCCTTCCTTCAACTTCTACTCCATTTATTTTATTTAACTGATTTTGACTTATCTTAATGGACACTAAATATGATTTTCACATCTTTCTCTTTGCAGCAGCTCGCCGGCATCCTTGTCTTACCATTTTGAAAGGACTTCAGTCGACCGCCAGAAGCAGCATCACAACAGCAACATCTGCAACTCCCACCCACATCACCACCCACAGCAACAGCAGCTGCTGCAGCAGCAACAGCAGCAGCAGCAGCAGCATACACTGCAACTGACATTTCAGAACCTGAACGTTTTGCACAACGAGCGGCAAATACTTTCCGATGTGAGTGGATTTGTCAGGTAACAAGATCAGCCAGCATAAAGTAAATAAATAAAGCACCAAAAATACGCCATCAAGCAGTGTTGCCAACTAAAATGGGGGCTTGGTTTAAGCCAGGATATTCCCAAAAATAAAATTAACAACAATCCTTTAAGATAGTTGGCAGCACTGAAAGCAAACAGAAATCGGAGTAAATAGACTTGACCCTAATGCTCTGTGCATTTTTTCCCTTATTCCCTCATGCAGTCCCTGCGAGGTCTTGGCCATTATGGGACCCTCGGGCAGTGGCAAGACCACTCTGCTGGACTGCCTCAGTGGCCAGCGGCACATTGACAGCGGCAGTGTCTTCCTCAATCGCGAACCGCTGACCAAGAAGTGGCGCCGACGCATCGGCTATGTCCTGCAGGAGGAGATCTTCTTTCCCCAATTGACACTGCGCGAAACTGTGGTGTACACGGCGCTCCTACGATTGCCGGAATCGATGCCGCGTTCGGAGAAGATGCGCAAGGTGGATCACATCCTGGAGGCACTCGAGCTGGGCTGCTGTCAGCAGACCAAGTTCGGAGATTACCTCAATCGTGGATTGTCCGGCGGCGAGAAGAAGCGAGCCAATATTGCCTGTGAGCTGCTCACCAATCCCTTGCTTATGCTTTTGGATGTAAGTCACCTTATTATAATCTATTGTACAACTTTATTGATAAATTGATGTGACAGGAACCCACTTCCGGCCTGGACAGCCACTCAGCCATCTCGCTGATGAAGGTACTCAAGCGGTACGCCCAGCTGGAGCAGAAGACAATCGTGATCAGTGTACACCAGCCCTCGTCACAGATGTTCCACATGTTTGATAAGCTGCTGCTGCTCCATCAAGGAAGAACCGCCTACTTTGGGGATGTGCACAACATATACCGACACTTTGAGGACATTGGGGTGACCATTAAGCCGCACTATAATCCCGCCGATTTTGTGTGTAAGTATGACTTGAATAAGTAACAATTTAACTGTGATATTTATATATAGACCTTCAGAATTTTATTTTAAAAATATTTACCTATAAAAAGTGTATTTTCTGACACAATTTCGCTGCCTAAAAGCATGCCACAAAATTAAAGATCTTCAGCCCTTTAAGCGAGTAAAATTATTAGGCTTTTCACATTATTTTTTCTTCAGCTTAGAATGTGATTAATTTACAATTAGAATAATTCACATAACCATGAACATATTGTATTATTCAACGTTTCCATTAACAATGAAAGTCTTTAAGAACAATTGAAAATATAATTCAGTTCAATGCTACTTTTGAAATACATAAGCAACATTTGTTTCCTATTTTCCAGTGGAGCAACTAAAATCGCATCCCGACATCCGGGAGAAGCTCTTCATTGCTGCCAGAGAGTCGCATGGAAATTACTTGAACCGCAACTGCATTACCAGCAGTCGCCATCATCAGGCCACCGAGTCGAAGACCAAGGATAAGAAGCAGCCGGAAAGCATCCTTATAGACGACATAATTAATAACTACTACAACCAACATCACCACCACCACCACCAAGCCAGTCGGCATCATCACCGCAGCCACCATCATCAGTACGAGAATCTGCATAATCCAAACAGTGGTTGCCAGGTGGAGGAGGACGAGGAGGCGGCCCAACACCTGGTGTGGTGTGCCGCCGACTCGCAGTCCAATTTTAGCTCCTGCGCCTCCAGCGACTGCCAGTCGTACAGTGCGGGCAGTGGGGCGGAGCACGGCGGGGACAATGACGAGTGGCTCTCGTACCCCACCAGTTTTCACACTCAGTTCTGCGTGCTCTCCAGCCGCAACTTCAAGGAGGCCAAGCCTCGGATGCTCTCCAAGCTCAATTGGTTCCAGACCATCGGACTGGCCCTGATGGCCGGCGCCATTTGGTTCCAGCTGCCGCGCACCGAGGAGTTCCTGCACGACCTTCAAGGCTGGATGTTTTTCTCGCAGACCTACTGGATGCTCTTCGCCCTCTTCGGAGCACTAAATTCATGTAAGAGTTAAAGAAATATATTTAATAAATATTTGTATTTAAATTATATATTTATTCAGTCCCCTCGGAGCGTGAGGTTGTGAGCAAGGAACGCCGCTCTGGGGCCTATCGACTGTCCGCCTATTACCTGGCCAAAATGTGTGCCGAACTGCCGCTGGTGATCACCCTGCCCACGGTCTACCTCATGATAAGCTACCCCATGCTGGGCTGTACTAGGTATGATCATTCCATCAGCTGAAAACTGAATAATTGTTATATAATTAATATATTATATATATTGCAGCCTGAAGCTCTTCTTCCTGATGCTCATCTTTCTGCTGATCAACACAATTGTGGCGCAGAGCGTGGGCTTCTTCATCGGAGCCTGTTGCATGGACATGAATGTGAGCATCACCCTGAGTGCTTTGTACACGCTGGCCACTCAGCTCTTTGGCGGCTATCTGTCGTCCCGCATTCCGGAGGGCCTCAGCTGGATCCAATACACCTCCATGATCCACTATGCCTACCAGAATATGCAGATACTGGAGTTCCGAGAGGGTTCGGCTATAAGGTGAGCTTTTTTTTAAAAAAAATTTTAGTGATGGCAAGAATTATCGATAAGTAGGTGGATACTGCATCGATATTTGATATCATATACTATATACATATATATCATATATCATATATCATATACTATATCAATATATACTATATATGATCATTGAAATAACACTTGTGTGATATATATCAATATGCGATAATATCAATATTTTAAATGCGATATATTTCGATATTTCAAATTTCTATGTTTCAAACTGTACGATATTTTCGATATCATATTGAAAGCGATAATTTTGCGCTTTATTATATACGTATAACTTTTCCTGTCGATATACATTCCTTATATATTATATAGTATATATTCGGAGATGCTACAGATTTGTTGAAATCTATGCTAAAAGTAATGAACACCGAATATGAAACATCACAAATTGCATTACATACTTTTAGACCAATTCTTAAGTGTTTTTAAATCATCTAATTATTTCTCGGCAACCCCAGATTGTTTAATTAATAAAATAAATTTTATTTACAGGTGTGGATCGCCCAGTAGCTACGAGATTTGCAAACAGCAGTCAACCGAATTCATTCCATATGAGGAAATACTCAATGCTCAAAACTCGACATCACCGCTCTGGCTGAATACGCTGATACTGATGATGTTCTTTCTGGTATTTCGTTGCCTAGGATATGCGGTATTGCGCTACCTGCGGTGCCCGAAAAAGACGTGATATCTCTATACCTACCCATATATGTGTATATTGTGTAGCTATATCAATATCTGAGCAGACATCGAACCAGTGATACGTAATTAGTTAATGCTAATCAAATGCTAAACCGTTACAACTGAACAAACTTGCTAAATGGCGCCCATTTTGTGATTCAATTTACTTTCAAGCCACACCATTTACGTTTACCTACCTATTATTATTATTACAATTATCTATACGCCTACTATTATTATTATTATTATTATTATTATTATTATTGTATTTAGCCCGTGTTATTCGAGGTTTGGCAGGATAGGGCAGTGCGATAGGAACTGTTTTTGTGTTGCATTTTGTAAGCGTAAACTTCTTTTGTTTTGTTTTATGCCTTTTAATTGTTAGCCGTTTATGTTATTATTCGCTATGTTGCCGCTAAAACAAGAGATCGAGAGTAAAGCAAACCTTATGTTTTAATGTACCTTTTAAAGTCCTCCCCCACGAAATACGAGTATATAAAAGCTGTCAGCCCACTCTACCCACATCACCCGCACACTTTCTATATGTACACATATATATAAATTGTATGTTTAGAATGAAAAAAATGCTAGTAATTTTTGTAGAATATTGCAAATTTTTTTTCGCTTGGGAAAAAACACTGTGATTTAGTATGCTAGTTTTTTAATTAGTTTTAATTGGAGAGGATCAGTGAATGATGCTTGTCCGGAGAATTGTAAAGAAACATCAGTAATTGAAAATGAAAATAAGAAACAATAACAAAAACCCCAGCAGAATGTATGAACTTATGGCATAAATTGTATTTTGTTTATATATTATCTAATTATATGTAATTAAATTTATTTAAATATACATACCTACATGAAAATGTAAGCTGAAATCACAAAAGGCTGTAATTTCTTTAGATGCAGGATAGTTATTGATATTATGGGTAAGTAAGTAAGTAAGTAAACTACATAAATCATTAATTTGTTCTATGTATTTTTATTTTTATATTCAATCATCCAACATGGACTTGCCTTTGGTTTCTTTTAGGAAAATGGAGAAATAAATAAAGCAAAATGCTGTAACTCCGGCACATGACCACATGGTCGCCGCTATTCCCCATTGTTTCATGCAAATTGGGAAAATGTTAAGCATTAAAAACACAAAGCTGCTGCAAACCACAATGGCAATTGAGGCTGCCTTGGCACGTATCTAAATTCGGGAAATGAACCAGCAATTAATCTCTGTTTTAAGCAATAAAATCCCACACAACATACCTTGACAGGAAATATCTCCACGAGAGTGACAAAGAAGCAACCGACCAGGCCTATGTTGCCCAAGAAAATATCCATTGACATGAGCAGCAGCGGCACCCAGCTGTATTCACCGACATCATGACTCTGGGCGTATTGGGTGAAAAGGCCAAAGGCTGTCAAGCTAATGGCCACTCCGGCCGTGGACACCAGCATTAGTAGTTTCCGGCCACAGATGTCACAGAGCACGGTGGTGACATAAGTGCCCAGGATCTGAACAGCTCCAATGATGATTGTGCAAGTATCCGGATCCATTGTGCTGCCCGATTTGGCAAAGATATCGGACATATAATTGACCATGGTGAAGAGTCCGCTAAACTGATTGGCAATAAGTAGAATCAATGCAGGACCATAGGCCTTAAGGGCGGGACGCGTGCCTGAAAGTTAATTAAAAAAATAAAGGTAATACAGTGTATATCGTCGTTTATATCATATGATGTGATGACAAATTAAATCACGCTCTATATCATATCGAAAATATCGTACAAATTCGATATATCTGAGCGTTATCGATACAGTATCTTTATATCGATATAATAACGTCAAATTAATTGAAATTGAAATAAAACTTACAAAAATCCTTTAGTGTAACGGGTTCATTTAGGCCATTTCCCTTTTTCAGGGCCAGTTTCATGTCCTCAAACTCCTCCATGGCTCGATTCTGATCGTGAATGTTATCGCTATCCTTGATGTTCTTATAGTAACGGAAGGATCTTTCAGCGGCTGAATATTTGCCAATTCTAATCAAATGCATGGGCGATTCCTTGATGAAAAACAATACGGAAACAAGGTAGCATAGGGGCAGCGCTAAAACAATCCAGGGTATCGAGTAGTACGACAGGTGAGTGCCCATTATGTAGCCCACAAGAACGCCGACATTGACCGATAACATCACCATGGCCGAGAAGGTGCCACGGATGCTGTAAAAAATATTAAAAATAATAGTTGTACAAATATCCCAATTATATTAAAGTTGTGAAATATACCCCCATATACGCTTAGGCAATAAAGAATGTTAGTATTTGTATTTGGCTTGTCGCCAGCCGCCGTTTTCCGTGACGTAGCAGTTTGATCTTATCTCTTACAAAGCGTACAAGCGCGACATTAATCATATATAATCCACTTACCTGGCATCAGCGATTTCACTGAGGAAAATGGGATGAACAATGTACATGCCGCCGCCACAGATGCCAGCTAAAAGCCTGCCCACGTACAAGTACTCCACACTCTGGGCAAAGTAGACCAGGATCCACAGGCACTAAAAGCACGAGGCACATTACTAAGGAAATTCCATTGTTTAAACTTGAAAAATTACCGAATGCGGAATGGCAATGAACAAGAGACACCTTTTGCTGCCTAGGCGCCCAAGCAGGGATCCTATAAGGATATTGCCAGTCACGGAGCCCATGCCGAGCATGGAGCCCACCCAGGAGACTTCGAATTCTGACTTTAATTCGAAACCCACTGGGGAATCGGACTGCAGTTTTCGTAAGGTGGGAGAAAGCCATCCGATGCCAATGCCATGGGATATGGAGATGATATTAACTGCATATAGAACAGTTTGCAAGACATGTCAAGATTTATTAATATATATATCATATACTTCACCCTGGGAGAAAGGATATCCTTCCCACTCCCAGGACTACTCACTCAACAGCGTTGTCAGCAGCTGGTATCGGTTCCTCCGATTGAGCAGACAATTCGGTCGTTGAAACAATCTAGTCAGCATTTTGTTCCCACAAAATAAATTCAAGAAACTGCAATTACTATACACCTAAGAAGCGCCTTGATCTTTATTCAGTCTTGCATTCGCGGAGTATCTCTGATCACTGAAAGGGCATTCCACCTAGAAATCGGCTTAAGTATCTGCCCCAGTATCCTCGGGGCTGTAAAGATAACTGCTGGCTTAGGCTAATCGCCTTGAGTGCGACAAATTATTTGATAAACCATTATCTCTCCAGCCGAAATAAACTAAGCCTCTAGTAGCGATTTGCCTTTAGTCTCTTCCAAGAAGAACAAGAAATATAGAAAACCGCAGAACGTAATGACACTACAGCTCCACATGGTCACCGAGATGCCCCAGGCTGCTACGCAGATGGGGAAGATTTTCAGGGTGAGGAATACGGTGCTGCTTAGAATGACCACAAAGGTGGACACACCCACCGAACGGATCTGCAATGAACAAACCAATAAGAACGCATCCCAAAAAAACAGGGTATTATTAATACACATACCTTTGAGGGAAACAGCTCTACGAGAATCACAAACATACAGCCAACCATGCCAATGTTGCAGAGGAACACGTAGAAGGATAGGATCACCAGGGGTAGCCAACCGACAAAAGAAAGATCGTACTCCTGGGTGAAGAAGGTGAAGCAGCCGAAGGCAACCAGGCAGATAGCAGCTCCCCCAGTGGAGGTCAGCATAAGGACCCTGCGTCCATACTTGTCGCAAAGCAGTGTGGTTGCATAGTTTCCCACAATCTGTAAGACACCTATGACAATGGTGCACATGCCCAGGTCCAGGGTGGTGTGTGAGGCTGCAAATACATCCGCCAAATAGGTGGTGACGCAGAAACTGGCGCTGAACTGATTCGTACCGAGCAGGACACCGGCAGAGCCATAGGCCATGAAGGCAGGCTTCGTAACTGAAATTGATAATGAAGTCAAATAAAAGTTGTTACCAAATGTGCAAAGAAAAGTGCTCACTAAAATCCTTGTAGTCAAAGGACTTGGACTTCTCAGTCTGCTCCTTGGTCACAAGGTACTCCAACTCATCGAATTCGCTTTCGGCCTTGATGTCATCTCGCCTGATATTCTTGTAGAACATAAATGACTTCTTGGCCGCCTCGATTTTTCCTTTACGGATAAGATGGTGCGGCGTTTCCGGAAACAGGAAATTGCAGATGAAATAACAGACGGGCAGGGCAATAACAAACGGCGGTACTGTAAAGTAATCCACATGTGTTGACACAATATAGCCCGCGAGAACGCCCGTGTTCACAGATAGTAAGATCATAGAGCCCAGACGACCGCGTACGCTACGAAAGATTTACAACACGGTAGTTTATCATTAGAACGCTCCGCCCCCTAGTTTACTCACTTTGTGTCCGCAATTTCACTTATGAAGGTCGGTAGGACAACGTAACAGGCGCCACCAGTCATGCCAGCCATTAGGCGACCAATATATAGGAACTCCACGCTCTGGACAAAGTAAATCAAGCACCAAAAGATCTGGAAGATATTATTACAACCCACTGGTGAAATAGTTTCTTCCAGAAAAATGCAGACTCATCATCTTACCGTGTAGGGAACGGCGATGGCAAACATGACCAGCTTTCGCCCGATGCGATCCTGCAGGAGGCCGGCAAACAGATTACCCATTACACTGCCAATACCCACAAGCGATCCAATCCATGACACCTGCTCCACCAGCACGGGAAAATCGAGGGGAGACTGATCGGTCTGAAGGTCCCTCATCACCGGCGACATCCAACCCACGCCCAGGCCATGGGAAAAGGTGGCAATGTTCACTATTTGGGTTAGATCTTTAGCATCATTTTGTACCACTTGGATTCGAGTTAAATCCTACCCAGCAAAGTGACCAAAAACTGATGGCGATTCCTGCGGCCCAGAAGACAGTTGGGATTGGCAAAGACCGAGGCTAATCGCAATTTCAACGTCATGACTGCGATGCTTTCTCCACACTGACTGAGCTTCGTCTAGCGCCCGAGCTTCCCCTTAAATAAATTCAAACCGGTTTATCTTAGCCAGATAAGACCCAAGATTTTTACAACAATCATTCAAAATACACGCTGAGAAATCTCTGATTCAGTTTAGATAAGTCATATTTTAAAAATTCATATTTTATTCAAAAATGTAAACTATTTAAAGATAAATATTACATGCATTTCTCTTGTTTACTTAAGGGGGAAACCCTTCCCAGTCAGCAGCCGCTTTCGATTTCAGTGACTCAGTGCCATTATGGCTGAACAGCTAATTCTCCAGCAGTGATTTGCCCTTGGTCTCCACCAAAAAGAAGTAGAAATAAAAAAAGCAGAGAGACGTGCTGACACTGCAGCCCCACATGGTCACCGAAATGCCCCATTCAGCCACACAGAGAGGGAAGATTTTCAGGGCCAGGAAAACAGTGCCACTCAATAGCACTATAAAAGTCGACATACAAACGGAGCGGATCTGCAACAAGTATCTCAATTAATATAGGAAATGTGGTAATTAAAGAAAACCCACCTTAGATGGAAAGAACTCCAGCAGTAGCACGAAGACACAACCCACCAGGCCAATGTTGCAGAGAAACACGTAGCAGGACAGGATCACCAGGGGTAGCCAACCGACTACAGTGAGATCATATATCTGGGCAAAGTACGTGTAGCTTCCAAAGACCGCCAGGCAAATGGCAGTGCCCGAGGAGGAGACCAGCATAAGGATACGGCGTCCGTATTTATCGCATAACAAGGTGGTGGCATAGGTGCCCACGATCTGGACAAATCCTATGACTATCGTGCACATGGTCAGATCCAGGGTGGTGTGCGAGGCAGCGAAGATGGTCGACAAATAGGAGGAGACACAGAAGCTTGCACTGAACTGATTGGCAATGGACACGACAGCCGCCGAGCAATAGGCCTTGAAAGCTGGCTTGGTAACTGAAAATATGGAGAAATATTAAGTATTAATAAATAAATTAAAATAAAATAAAAAATAGATAATACAGTCGAAAGCATAACCATAGTTAGATCTCTGCTAGCAACCCACAAAAACAACTAATGAAGATGCCTTGCAGGATCAGAAACAGCGTATCTTACTTCAAGTTCTCAGAATATAATAATATAAGGATCTAAGGATTCATTTTCTTTCTTTTTTTAATACAAATATTAATAAACACTCACTGAAATCCTTGTAATTAAAGGACTGGGCCTTCTCAGCCTCCGCTTTTATTACTTTCAGCTTCAAATCCTCGAATTCACTTTCAGCCTTGATATCATCTCTCCGAATATTTTTGTAGAACTTAAAGGACTCCTTGGCCTCATGCAATTTACCCTTTCGTATCAGATGAATTGGGGTTTCCGGAAACAGGAAATTTCCAATTATATAGCAAACGGGTACGGCAATAATAAATGGAGGCGCCGTAAAGTAATTAAAGTGAGAGGATACTATGTAGCCGGTGAGGACACCCGTGTTCACCGTCAAGAGAATCATGGAACCAAGTCGACCGCGTATGCTGTGAAAAATTGAAGTCTTACATCACTTGTTACATCACACGATCAAAGTCACTCACTTGTCATCCGCAATCTCGCTGAGGAAAGTCGGAAGGACAACGTAGAAGGCACCATTAGTCAATCCGGCCATAAGGCGACCCACATACAGATACTCCACACTCTGAACAAAGTAAATGAGGCTCCAAAATATCTGGAAAGAATACAAGCCCTTAATGAAATAGTTCTTAACTTATCACGGGGCTAAACTCACCAAGGTGGGAACTGCAAGACCGAACATAACCGGCTTGCGACCGATGCGATTCATCAAAGTGCCAGCCAGAATATTGCCAGTCATGGCTCCAATGCCAACCAGAGATCCTATCCAGGAGACATCCTCCACCAGAACGGGAAAATCGAGAGGTGACTTATCGGTGGGAAGATCCCGCAACACCGGCGACATCCAGCCTATGCCCAGGCCATGGCCAAAGGGAGCGATGTTCACTAGGAAATGGGATAACACTACATAAATTCCTCATTAAACTTCTCTCAAATCAAAGGCTTTACCTAGCAGGGTCACCAGGAATTGGTTACGATTCCTGCGACTCAGAAGACAATTGGGATTCTCAAAGAGCGTCATGTCTGTGCAATCTCTACTAAAAGATATTGTCGTCTGCCGTCTGAGCTGCCACTTAAGTACCATTTTGGCCTGTTTATCTAAACCAGATAGTCGCCAAAGCGCTCCTAAAATATTTACATATCTTACAGACATAAATGACTTTAGTTTGGCGGAGCAATTTCACCAGATGTATAGTTGAAAAGTTCATCTAAAAAACAAAAGAATCAATTCCCCAGCTAACCAAATAAAGATTAGTTGATTTACATTAAGGAAATCGTTTTACTTTCATCTTGTAAACAGTGATAACTTATCACTATATCAGTGTCTGTGAACTTCCCAAGTGTATTTAGATAGTCAATTGAAACACCTGGACCTCAGACGTTATAAAGTAAATCTTAAATTGTGGGGGGAGCTTTTAAGTGCTCTTAGAAAACAGCTGATTTTACGGTTTAATAAAAAAACGTCCGTCAAGTTTGATTGGCTTATCTTTGTAAAACGCCAAGAGACGCCCACTTGGATCGCAGTTTCCCTTAAATAAAGATTATTCAAGTCAATATAAAGCCTGGGTATATATTAGAAATCAAATATTTGTTTAATATATTTAATACAATTTCAGATATTTTATGTAAAGAAACAATTTGTAGATGTTTTTCTGCAGAAGGTTCTTTCTATTTTAAATATACTTTGTTTAAAATAAAAATATAATAATAAAAACCTTTCCCTTTCTTAGCAAGAACATAAAAGAAGTGATTTTAGTTTAAGGACATTCTCTGCTAAATATTTGTTGCTTTATTTATTTTGTAAATTACAGTATTTCCATATACTTTATAACTTATTTATTTATATTTAATATAATTTCCCGACTAAGCAAATAAATAAAATAAGTATCTTTAATTCAAGGACATTCTCTTCTTAAAACATTTCGCTTTTATTTGTTTTGTAAATTACATTATTGCTATACACATTTTTATTTTTTGAACTTATTTTTAAGGGATTCCTGGAAGTGTTATTCCTAATCTTCAATCATTGATTTCCCTTTAGTTTCCTGCAAAAACAGCCAGAAATAAAGGAAGGTGAGCAGGGCGGAGCCGGCGGAGAACCACATGGTTAGGGAAATGCCCCAATAGTGCAACATCAGTGGGAACAACTTCAAGGTGCCAAAGACCAAGAGACTCAAGAATATCACAGAAATTGAAGTGGCCAGCGAGCGAATCTACAAGTAAATTATAATAATAATAATAAATAATGTATAAAAGATACAATGAAAGTGAATCCTAGCCACCTTCACTGGAAAGAGTTCCACCAGCACCAGGAAGAAAATTCCGATCAGTCCAATGTTGGCCACATAACAGATGAAAATCATCAGAACCAAAGGCAGCCAGTCGTAATCGCTGAGATCGTAGAACTGAGCAAAATAAGTAAAGCAACCAAAGGCTATACATCCGATTCCTACGCCAAAAGTTGAGATCAACATCAGGAGACGTCGTCCCACAATGTCCACGAATATGGTTGAGGTATAGACACCCACGATTTGCACAATTCCTATGATAATGGTGGCAGTGTTGACATCCACAATTGAACCCGATGCCTTGAAGATGTCGGACATGTAGTTGATAAAGCTGAAGACTCCACTGAACTGGTAACCCAAGCTGAGGACAGACGAGGCGGCAAAGCCTTTTAGGGCGGGCTTGGTAACTGAAGGGTAAATAATTAATTAGATATATTTTAAAATAATGAAAAAGTATTTAAATTCATTTGAAAGGATAACCATAAGTATGCCTCAAATTAATTTGGTATTAACTTGACGTACAAAATACTTTATTGCATTCTTGTAGATACTTTCAAAATAGATTTAAAATCCATAGAAATTTCTGTGTACACACTCAGATCCTTGTAACTCAGAGGAGCTGAATTCTTTGTCTGCTGAGCCAGGACAGCAGTACGCAGCTCCTCGAAATTTTCCTTGGAGGATACTTCGGACCTTGCATCCCGCTGATTCCTATAATATCTATATGAATTTTCGGCTCCACTCAGTTGACTTCGCTTTAGCAGATATGGCGCTGTTTCCGGCAGCATCAGATTGGCCACGAAGTAAGCCACGGGAAAAATAAGGCCCAGGAAGGGCACGACATGATAGGCCAGATAAGTGCTCAGTATATACCCAGCCAGTATGCCCAAATCAACGGATAACATAACCATGGAAGTCAGAGCACCTCGAATGCTGTGGGATTTGAGTGTAAATATTTTTAAATTATTTTATTTAATTGGAAAATGCTCACCTGCTGTCTGCCACTTCACTGATAAATATTGGCACGACCACATAACCCGCACCACCTGTAAATCCGCAAAGGAATCGGGCTGCATACAGAAAATATACGTTCGAGGCACAGTATATCAAAATCCAGAGACACTGCCAATGAAAGGAGAAATTTGCTTTATGGACTTATCGGCAATTAAAAGGGAATTACCGACCGCATAGGGTCCTGCCATCAGGTACAGGCAGAATTTCCTGCCAGCCCGCTCAATTAGCAGGGCGATGGTCAAGTTGCCGCACAAGCTACCCAATCCCAGCATCGAACCCAGCCAGGATATTTCAGCCAGATTAACCTTGAAGTCCAGCGGTGAGTCGGGAGTTTGAATTTTGGTCAGTGTCGGTGAGAGCCATCCCACGCCCACACCATGGCCAAAGGTGATGATGTTGACTGCAAAACCAGAAGCCTTTGTTGATGGAAAACAAAATTTACATAAGTCTTCCGCTTACCAATAACCGTGGCCAAAAGCTGGTAGCGCGTTTTATGCTGCAGCAGGGAATTCTGAAAAAACTTGGCCCTCGCCATCAGGAGGGAGTGTCAGCTAGCCTCGAGTACTTTGCCACAAATGCGAAAGCGCGTTTTTATCGAAACCCAGTGAAGTCAAAAGCTCGCAGAATAAAACCTCTTCATAAACTTTATATCCATAATATCAGAAATCATTGTATTTGCACTCGGCTTGATGTCTATATCATTGTCTTTTGAGATTTTGCGGGCTCACTTAAGTGTGTAAAACGTCACAAATTACATTGTTAAGATTATCAAAAGGAGCTCAGAGCAAATATTATATCGAATTAGTCTAGTGTTTTCTTTTCTTGTTGTGGTTGCAAAGATATTTCACAATCCAAAGACGTAATTGCAATGTTTATCAACGTGAGGGGCCAAAAAAAAGGGGCTCGTCTGCCTCGTCTGGCCTAAAGCTGTTTACAATGTTGGTCCAGTCTCAACTGGCATCTTAGTGGATGTGGTCTAAAGTAAAATATTCCGACAAATATACTTTAAGTAGAGATTAAAGTCAACTTATAGCGAGAAAAGATTGGGGGTGTCTAAATATGGCTGACAGAGGCTTAAAACCATTTCTGGGTGCTCTAATGTATGCTATGGAATTCCACTTTTTGAAAAGGCTAAATAGCATGATTACTTTAATTGGTTTACTATACAAGGAATTACATTATAAACTAAAGACTCGATTAAGAAAAATTAAAAAAAGAATAAGCCTCAATTATCCTCCATTATCCTTGCTAGACAAATGTGAAAGACAGATATCATACCTTCAATATTTTATTTATATCTTAGGCAATCTATTTCCAAAGGCATGAAGTGCAAGATTGAATTAAAACCATTAAAAACACACACTTATTCATTATTAATTTTAATGCTTAACTTAAAATAAAAATATGTATAAGCTGCCAATATATTTTTTTTTTATTTTAAATTAAGCATTAAAATTAATACTTTCTAAGTATCCAAATATCACAGCTAAGTTTTTATCTTCAATCATGGATTTTTCCATTAGTTTCAGGCTGAGTCCCATTGAGCTGTTAGTCAGTTCCTCAAAGTTGGTCTTGAATATTTCTTTACTTACAACAAGAATTAAACATATAGCGAAATCTTATAGGGAAACTGTAAACTTAACACTCTTACTACTATTTGTCTGGGTTTTATGTTTTCTCAGTTTGTTGTTTGCTTGCACCGTAAAGATAATTAAAAAGCCGCCAAACACAAAGATTAAACTGTCTAGTTTATCATCCTATTCCTGTTAGTGACAGACAAGTTAATTAAAAATAAACATAAAAAATGGGCGTATTCGAGGTAATTTATTGCATATAAAAAGGAACAACTATAAAGAGTTTTGGCGGTCTTAAGATTGTTGTGTTTGTAACAAACTATAAGCAACTAATTAAAACCCTAGAAGTAGACTACGCTAGTAGTTATTTTTTAAGCAATTAAAAAATGTTAGTCAGAGCAGCAACCTTAAGGAGCTTTTAGAAAAAATGTCGATTTAACTTATTTATTAATTAAATTAAAGTAATTTAATTTGGGATACAAACTCCACCACTATTAATACTTTACTAATTTAATAAATCTTATTGAAATTGAAGTTTTCATTGTTAAAATAAGAACTATTTGAAGAAAAACTTAAGAAGGCTTTACAAATAATTGTTCAAGGGTAAATTCAATTACCTATTACCTAGTTTGGATGATTAAAACATTCAGTAACCCGCCTTTGTCTTATGTATGAAAATATTACAACAGATCTTATCTAATCAAAGAGTTTTCATTGTCAAAAAGATCAGTGTTAGATGAGGAAGATCAGGGTTTTTGCACAGACAATTCATAGTTTTTACAATTTTCCAACTAACAATCAAGACATCTATAGCACACCTTTTCTATAAAATAAACAGCATTGATTTTTTTTGAGATTTTATTAAAAACAATAACAAGTCTTTATTTTAAATTAATACTATAGGCTGGCCAAGATGGCCTCAACTGTTTTTCCTTTGGTTTCAGGAACAAAGATGGCAATGAAAAGTGCGGCTGTGAAGGACATACTGGCAAACATGTAGACGGTTCCATGCATGCCCAGAGAGGAAGTGAAAATGGGCATCATCTGTTAATAAATATATATATACTATAAATTCTATTTAAATACAAATTTCTCCAAGTTAACTCACCTTAATGGCGCAGGTGGAAATCAACCAGAGCACCGACATGAGCATCATACTCGCTTTACTCCTAATCTTCGGCGGCAGTATCTCCGATATCACCAGGAAGGGCAGAGTGAGAAGTCCGCAGGCAGCCAGGAAAATCATGAAAGAGAAGCCAGCAATGGGCACCCAACTGAAGGATTCCACCGGGTATTCCAGCAACTTTAAGTAGCTATAGGTGCCCATGGCACTCTGGCCGAATGCGATTCCCAGTGCCGACACCAGGAGCAGTATCTTACGGCCGAGTCTCTCCACCAGGAGCGTGGATACATAGCTACCGAGCAGTTGGATCACTCCCACAATAATGGCTGCCATCGTTGGAGGCATACTGGCGCCCGCCTGCTCGAAAATCACCGCCGTATAGTTCAGCATGGCAAAGCATCCACAAAGCTGGTTGAACATTAACAGTACGAGGCCGATGAGGAAGGCCTTCCGGGTCTTGACCTCAGCTGGAAGTCGGAAAAAGAGATAATATATTAAATATATATTATATATTATATATTATTATACACATATAAAATTAATTATATTAAAAATGCTGATATTGTAATTCTTCAATGTAAAGAACGAGGAAATTTGCAAATTACGTATACGCAGCGTGGTCGGTTTTTTAGAATGTATTAATAAAATTTATTTTTCATTGAAATTTATCTTCTTAGGCAAAATCAAAATAGTTATCTATTTAATTATTAAATTATGATTTATTATGCCCTTCCGAAAATATCTTATATCTATATATCTTAAGCTTAAGGACATTCCGCTCTTTAAATATGTTTTTTTTAGTTTTTCTTACCAAAATCTGCCCAGGTCACACCTTGGGAATCCTCCTCATCATTGTCTCCATCCTCTGGGGTCTTCTCTGTGGTCTGCAGCTTCTGCAGTTCCAGTTGCAGCTCCTCGCTCAGCTCCTTGGCGGGATGGGAGCGTATGTTGCGATAGTAGCGCAGCGAATGCTCAGCTGCCTCCACCTTCTTGAGCTTGGCCAGATACTGTGGGGTCTCTGGCATAAACCAGAAGCAGCCCACAAACACAAAGGATAAGGTTGAGACAATCCAAGACACAGTGACATAGTCGAAAAAGTAGCCAAGGATAAAGGCCAGGAGCACGCCAAGATTGCAAGTTAGCACCAGGAAGGTACCCAAAACACCACGAACACTGGGAAATATAGATTGTAATATTTAGTAGGTATATTTATATCATTTTCTTAATTTACTGAGTAGAAAAATTCCTCACCTGTCGGCAGCCAACTCGGCTATGTAAATGGGGATCACCGTAAAGCATCCACCACCGGCAGCTCCTCCTATAAATCTGGCAATGATTAAGTGCGTTGGGTTGCGGGCATAGGGTATGATAATCCAACCAAGCTGTAATGGAACCCTTTTACAAACAAATCCCTTAATTATGTAGCATAATTATGTATTACCAAGTTAGGCAGCGCCATCCACATGATGCTCCATTTCCTGCCAATTTTATCCGCCAGCCAGGTGAAGAAAATAGTTCCGAATAAGCCTCCCAAACAAATATTGGAAGCCACCCAGCCCTGATCGTGTTTGGTTAAAGGACCCGTTTCCAAAGGGCTTTTATCCGATGTCAGTTCGAGGAAACTGGACGAGGGCCAACCGCAAAACGCGCCATACGATATGGTAATAATATTCACTGAGAGGATAATTGAAAAATATCAATTTACATATAATATTAGATAATTTTTTGTATTTATTACAATACAATAGGGTTGCCCTTACAGTAAACGCTTCAAAATTCAAATATAGATGATTTTCAGAAGTATATTTTTTACTTCAAGTTTCTATTCTATTAAATATTAAAGCACACAAAATACCACTTCAGTTATGAATTCACAAATATGTAAATATAAAGTTTAACTTTTAAATATCGTAGAAAACTAATATTATTAAAATATATTCCATTCATTTCTTTTACCACTAACCACTTATGGCAGCCAGGTACTGGTACTTAGTCCCACCGGCGGAACTCATTTTCCTGCAACTTTTGCGGTTTTTTCTTTTTTTTGGCTAAAAACTTTTATCGGAGCGGCGAGTCCTCCAATTAATTAACTTTTTTACCGGATCCAGTGCTCGTCGTGGATGCCGTAAGTATTCGCGTTTAACTAAGCGAGACCAGTGGCTGGATGATAACATTTATATATATTGCATTAGATCGTAAACGAGCTTACACGACCACTGAGCGTAGCAGAACGCGAACGAACCGCGTAGATTATAGACCGTTATCACTGCCTCATTATGCTCTGGAAAAACGAGAGCAAAGCAAATCCACTGTCACAGCGTTAGAGAAGAGTTAGAGAATAGTTAATTATTGGGCCAGGGTGTTAATGCAAATTTGTTAGTGCTATTGCTGGGGCAGATTACAATTATTTATATGGTTTTTGTTTGTTTTTTTCCTGATTTGATATGCGTTCGATACAGCAGAGGTCGCAATGGGAGGAGTTTCTACTCTCCGGAAGACTCAGGAGTTAGGCACTCGCCCCACCGTCACAGAGAGAGAGAGCGTCTAAGTAATGGTAATTGTAAATTAAGCTTTAGAGGTGCAAATATTTGCTACGTCAAGATACCTGCCCCAAAAGAAAAGTCGCGCATTTTGACCATATATAATGGCCAGCTCAACCCGTAAAAGCGTACATTAGGATTAGTTGGCGCCGTGAGCGAATTAAAAGCGGATTCTTTGCCATGCGAGAGTGATGCGTGGTCGCGGGTGGTGGCGGATGAGTGATCTCCAGCTGGAGGAAGGCGACTGACATGCCTTTCAAGTTCATTAATAATCGCGGCTTATTATCGGTTATTGCACCAAGATGCATAACCTTTGGCACAGATAAGTATGTATTACTTACAATTATGTATTTATTTTAATATTAACGAATACTTTGTTGTGTAAATTGATCTTTAAAGAACTTACTTAAGGTTAATTGCAAAAATAATATAATTATAAGAGTAATATTTGATCTCTCTTAAATTATTTCACGAATTATATACTTCAATATTCAGAATAATTCAAAATAAACGGTGAATCCCCCCATATCGCCCTCAATAAATCCATCTGATTCCTTCTTACAACAATTATAACAATTCTTGTGGAGCTTTAATTGTTTCTAATCTTTAGAAAGAAACACACATATTTTTTTTCTTAATTTCTGCCAACTCACTTTTGATTATTAGGGTAGAGTTGGTTTGCTAGTTGGAGCCCATTAATGTTGAAATTAATTGTTATCTGATTGTATAAAAAATAAATATAGTGGGAAAAGTGCGGCACGAGTAGGTCACAAGTGCGGATCCTAGACAAGTGCAAATTCCTGTTAGAAATAAGCACGTGTAGCAGGTGAAGTACATATTCGATATATAGGAAAACCAAGATTTTAGTATATATACATAATATAATATTTGCATTTAAGCGAGGTAAGTACAAACTAACGAATGATTCTTACTGTGAAATACTTGGAAGAAATGGACGAATCAAAATTGACAATAATATTGCGTTTAATCGAAATTATCGTTGTTTGATGTGTCGACATATCGATATTACTGGAAAAATATACGTTAAATGTCAGTTATTTGTTTGTTTTTTTTTTTAACTGTTTAAAGTTGAAAACCTCTTTATAATTATTTCCTATAATGAGGATTGCAACTATATTTATGATCATCTTATCCTGCACAATTTAATATATAAATAATAATATCAATACATCGCACATATGTATATCGAACGTTAAAATATTTAATTTTATATTAGCCTTTTGGTCAAATATCGATATACTATCAATTTATCAATAGTTTCTGCCATTCCTATTAGTAACTAACGAGTGATTATCGACTGTCAGATACCTGAAAAACAAAAAATATTACTAGATTACAATTTACAAATAAAACTAGAATTCTAGAATATGTCTAGAAGACATATATTAAGGATTAACCACTGTACTTGGATAATTTCATAAGAATACTTTCCAGACTTTTGGTAATTGCCTGCACAGTAGGCTCCTCCAACCGTAACTTTTATCGCAAATAATTCGTGATGGGGGTACGTTTTTATGACGAAAGATTGTTTGCAGAGCGTAAGCGAGATTAGATACGAGTATATGAGACTTCTATGTCCCAAGATTCTGGGTAAAATATAAAGTTGTTGGCTCAAAACTTGAGTGACGTGCGCGACATAATTCTTTGTGGGTTTCCGGATCTCAACGTTGCTAGCCGGATGAGTAATCAGTGCTGGATTATTTCTTGTGAGTTGGTAGTTAGTAAGGCATACTTTTAAGAGTCAAAGTAACTAATATCTAAAAAGGATAAAGAAATAAATAAATATACAACGCCCTAAAGAATGTTTCCTTATGCTTATTCATTATAAATAAAATCCCTTTACCCTGTTATTAAATTGATCGAAATTCTTATTTTATTGCTTACCCTAACGGGTGCACTAAGGCGAGGTAAAACTAATATCTTATATAATAATATCGAACGTAAGACTAAGAGCAGTAAGTACTAGAGCATGTCAAATGTGTGTGGCGATGTGACCATTGGTCACCGCCGATCCTTTGGCCACTCCGCCATCGTGTACATAACCCAGTTCCCGTTGCACCGCTGAAGGGCGGCGATTTCGCGTTTCCGGCAAAAGGGGCATTGATATTAGGCCAACGAATATGGAAGCGCCGGCAAAGACCCACAGGTACAGTACTAATCCGGGTGCGATAGTGGCCTTTACCGCGTTGAATGCCTGAAAGCATACCGCACTTAATTAGTATTGTTTTCATAGTCGACTTTGCGCTAAGCGCTTACCTCTATCATGCCAAAGAGCAGCAGCCAGGAGAAGGCCGAGGCCAGGGAGTACAGTAAGTCGTGGAGCTAGAAACGTACAACAGGATAATGAATCCCAAAAACTCCTACAAGATTCTCCCCCACTCACCTTGGTGGGCAGCACTTCGCTGCTAACCACAGCGGCCAGTGGATAAAGGCCAAAGCTAACAAAGGCGAGCTGGAAAGCCAGCAGGATAATGGGAAGGTAACGATCCGCCCAACCTCCCAGGAGCCACGAGTTGCCATAGGTCTTGAACAGGGCCAGCGTTATGACAGCTGCAGCGGAGAGCAGGGAGGAGAGGCACAGTAGGAGCTGCAAGGGAGTAACAACAAACTAATTAGCATCTGCACTGAGTAAAAGGGAATTTGACACTCACCTTGCGCGGCAGGTGTGGACCGGCGAGACGGGCGAGAAGCGCTCCGATGCACTGGGAACTGGCCAAAACGACATAATTGATTTCCGTGGAGTATCCAGTGCGTCCCAGGAAGTCGGAGGCGTAATTTAGCTCTACGAAAACACCGCTCAGCTTGGCGCAGACGGTCAGCAGGAAACTGACAAATGTCAACCGGACAATGTAGCTCTGCGACATGGGCGTGGAGCCCACGTTTTTGTCCTTGCTATGCAGCTCGGCCTTTAACTCGGCCAGTTCGCTGAGATACTCCGGCTTTTCGCGGTCATCAATGTCTCGGATGCCGCGATACCAGCGCAGTGACTTCTCCAAACACGGAATATTGTTCTTTCGCAAATAGTAGTGCGGACTCTCCTGGACAAACGGAAAGGACATCGTGAAGACAAAGGACACCGCACAGCCCACAATGTTGACCAGTTCGTATGGCACATAGAAGCCAAGGACAAAGCCCGCCAGGATGCCCAGTGTGCGCCAGAGTTCGATGGTGAAGGTAAGTCGGGCAGCCTTTTCGCGCGACTCGGCAATTTCATTAATGAAGATTGGCAGGACGACAAAGGAGGCGCCAGCAGCCACGCCCGCAAAAAGGCGGGAGGCGTAGATGTGGATGATATCGTAGCCAAAGTGAATGCAGAACCAACCAGTCTGCAAAGAGAGACCATGTGAGTAATTGAAGCAGTGGGTCGTACAGACTCCTTGTCCGGGCTCTGCTAGCACCGATAGTGTAAGCTCACACAAATGTCAACGTGTCAAGGTAAGCGTGTGGCCATCACTGATTTAAAGGGACTTCCCCTCTTATGGCTTTCAACGAACTTGTGTACATGACTGTAATAAGTTTCATGAAAACTAGGTTTTTCTTTGATTTTTCAACTATAATTAATAAAATAAAGAACTGCAATATATGTATCCTGCCTAAAATAAATGTAAAATAAATCACCAGTCATTCATAATTAAATGAAATATAAAACGCAAAACAAATCATAAGTTTCGAAGTTAATTACTGATATAATTTGATGAAATATAAAAGCAAAATAAATCATAAATTCCACAGTTAATTACTGAAATAATTTCATGAAATATAAAACGCAAAACAAATCATAAATTCCGCAAATAATTCCATGAAATAGAAAACGCAAAACAAATCATAAATTCCGCAAATAATTCGATGAAATATAAATCGCAAAACCTATTAAAAATTCCGCAGTTATTTTCTCTCTATCCGTTTTTTTTCGACAATGAATAATTTAAAGCTCAATGAATGCATTCAGCGGTTTTGAATAAAACTGACAATGCATTCGTTAGATTCCTGGCCTGGCAGGATGTAATTGATTAAATTGAAATGTCTACTCACGATTTGAAGGAGGCCAGCGCAGAGCAGCACGGACTTGGGACCGATACGCAGGGCCAGCACTCCGGAGCTCAATGCTCCAATGGCGGCGCTGAGGAAGAGGTAACCGGTCAGCCACGCAGTTCCCGCCGGATCAGTGGCCACGTTCAAAGGTGTTTTCAACTCGGACTCATAGAGTGTCATGTGGGCGGGTGTTATGCCAAACATCAGGCCAAAGTTGAAGCAGAGAATATTGCCTGCAAAGGTTACGGAAAGGGAACACAACAGCTACATAGATCAACTTATTCTAGGGTGCTACAAAAATCACTAAGGATTTTAGAACCCTTTTAAAGGTTTTTAAAACCGTAGTGTTTTCTGTAGCATTAATTAGCACTTGGAACTAGTTATATAGAGCCTAAAGAATACCTACTTATCTTTACATTATATTCTATTCTATTCTGA
>JAEIIG010017353.1:0-12477 GCA_018904695.1 Drosophila parvula
TAAAAATTACAATCTTTTTTCTGAATATATTATATCATAATGTTCACTGTATTTGGTTGAATGGGTGAGTCCAATCCACTGAATGAATTCTTTTCATGGTGTTCAGCGAATTTCACAATTTGATGATTTTATGGCCAGTCGTTCATTCAAGATCGGTTTACATATATGCCCAGGGGAGAGAGATCTGCAAAATGTATAGAAAACAAAAACTATCTCGGTGGCTCGTTTAATGATGCCAAAGACTGTGGGCCAGAATGCGAAGAGCTCTAAACTAATTACCCCGAGGGCCCGAGAGCTTTTGTGGAGTGGAGGCTGAAATGGCGTATAAGTTACTTCACCTGCGGACGACTCCGGGGCAGGTACATGATACCTCTTGTGTTATTTTTTTTTTTGGCCAGACAGGAAGCGCTCACAGTGTTACCTGTTTCCAGTTACCAGTTCACCTTACCTGTTCTGCGTGGTGCCTCCACCAACCAACCAACCTATCTACCTACCTACCTGTCTTTATTGCATACGTATATATGAATGAAATTGCATCGTCGCAGCACCGTGTAGCAGCAGCACCGGCAGATGCCTTCGTCCAGATTTAGATTGCCTGAGAAGTTTTCGCAGCAAACTTGTTTACGGCCAGAGAAAAAAAAGATAGATACGATGCCGCCTCGGCTGTTGTTTTGTCCCCTTCCGATGGCAAAGAAGATGAAGGAAGAAAAAAAAAACGCGATGCTATTGCATATGCTTGTTACACTCGAAGATACATTTCCAGTGCAGATACATTTCCATTTTCCCACCCACACGCTCGTCGGAGGCAAGAAAAACAAGCAAACTCAACATCGTAGACATTGATTAAGGTCAGTTATGATTGTGTATTGTTTTCTCGTATCTCTCCCTCGCTTCGCTTGCTTGTCTAAGCTTCAAAAAGTGAAATCTTCTCTAGCGTGTTTCGGGTTTTTTTCGGCTCTTGTTTTTCCCTCACCTTTTCTTTTCTTTTTTTTTTGGGCAGTCAAGCATGAGTACTATATACATATGTTGTATCTCCTCAGTTACCAAGAACTCTAAGCAGATTGGGTTGAAAGTTGGAACTTTATTCGCTTGAATTATTGTGTGGAAAATATCTCCTCATGTTTGTGACATTTTATGGATGTCAGCCTTTTGGCAATTTAACTCAAGTGCGGGAATTTATGTTTATATTTCGAAATTTGTAATCATAATAGGTGGTGAGAAATGTCTAACGAATAATTCCATACATAAAAACATGCAACCATATATTAATAAAGAAAATGCTGAACAAGACAGGCAACTATGTATTTGCTTTTATTTTTTAGTGATTAGAAAAAATGATTTTAAACTGCTGTTTGCTAATAATTTTATAAAATGTTTTGTGAATAATTTTGAACAGAATCAATACTTAATTAAAATGAAATACTTTCCTTTTCAAAGGGATTTATTTAAATACAACATTTCAACCATTTCATAAATAATATATTCCCATCTGTAATGTCTTTTACAAATTACTCAAATCAGTAATTTTATTCGCCCTTGCAATTTGTGAAGTTCTCATAAAAAATGAATGAATTAAAAATGCTTAGGCTATAAATTATTCTCATTTTTTTTTTCTGCAACTTTAAAAATCCGTACTTCCTTTCTGGCTTAACCCATTCCACACACTTCTGGCCACGCTTGACCGTCTTTGATGATCTTTTGCTTGCGTCGGCGAAAGTAGAACTCGGCCACTATGCAAATAATTTTTGTGGCCGGGACGGCGGAAGTTGGTTGGTGGAAAAGCGCTGATCGGTGTTGCATATGATCAACAATTTGGTCGATTTCTTTTTACGTCGCTTACCATATTTCTGCCACTGTTGGCTGACTCCCCCAACTTCTTCTACCACAAATAAATTTTGTTGACTTTCACGTTTCGCATTTGGCGTATATGAGCGTTTTTCTTCAGCGCTCTCTCGGTACGCAACAATTAGCCGCAGTTAATTGGCCAAAAATGCCTTTTTGCTGTTTGCTGTTCGCTATTTGCGCTACGCTTTCTGCACTTGTGTCTGGGCCTGGCCAAGAAGAAAAACCTACCGGTAATCTTCTTCAGGCCGAACAACTTCCGCCTTGACGGTTTGAAAACTGTAAAATTTACAGTGTAAAGTGCGCAATTAAAAATCACAGCAGCCGCAAAGAAGATGACTTTGAGTTGTCTGCCAGCGAAAACATTTTGCGTTCATAATTTGAAAAATCACCTGGGCCGAGGGAGTTTCAAGTGGGGAGGAGTCTTGGTCTGGGTTGGGCTTCTGCTACTGATTCTGTTTAAGGTAACCTTTGTGCCCGTAATGCTGCGCCTAATTGCCCTTAATTTATTTAACTTCAAGCTGTGGCTCCCCTCCCCAGACTTGCCTCTCCGCACCCGAGTCGAGTTAAGGGTTCGCTGCGTGTCCTTTTGGGTCACTTGGGACGGGGCTCCTCCTTAGATTTGAACAAGTGTCCGATGGGTCCTTCGGCCGACTGTCCATTCCCATTGGAACGAGTTGCAAACAAAATCTGGTCAAGTGCGTTAAAGGTATTCGCAATTTGTCATGATCTCCGTAACGATTAATGCAAAAATATCTCTTGGAAAAAATTATACAAATTGTTAAATGTGAATATCATTAATAAGTTGTTTTTTTTTTCGGCCTCTAATTGGAGTTTTATGTTTTGGCATTTTATTAGATTATGCTAAGGGGAAGAGGGTTAAAGAAAGTTGGACTTAAGTTTACATCTACAATTTAATTTATGATTTAAGAAATGTTATAAAAGGAGTAGAATAGGAGATGGAAATACATTTAACTTAATTTATCCTAATATTCTGTTTATATTTATTAAGTAAACACCTTTTTATGAACAAACTAATATAGTGTAAGCAATCTTTTAGAGCTTATTCGATATGAAAGCTGGAATTTATCAATAAAAGATAAATAAACCGAAATAAAAACCATCGAAACATACTATTTAAGCACAATTTCAATTGCAATTACATTAGTGATTGAATATCTGTATATTAAAAGGAATTAAAGCCAGTTAATTAAACAAAATATTAGCCAAATATTAAGGGAGTTCAACACTATCTATTCTGCGCAGTCATTAAATATGCTTGAGCTCTCCATCAGCGTCTAGTTATGTGTCTCCATCTCTGATTTATCTCGGCTTTCAACATTGGCAAAATCGGTGAATTAGTGGTAGTTAGTAAACGCTCTAATTATTTTCAAACAGCTTGAACTTAAATGTCTCTCTCTCTCGGAGGCATGTTGCATTGGGGAAAAGCGTCCAAATCACTTTATCTTCATTTCGGGGGCATTAAGCCGCTTAGTGCAGTCTTCGCTGTTAGTCTGTCGTCCTTCTTCTACCAGCTATCTTACCATTTAAACAGATTTTGCCAGCTCTGCTGAAGGAATTTTTAGTCCGGGGCAATTATTCAAAGCATTCCAAATTAGGTAATTGCCCTTTAAAGAATCATTCTAATTATTTATGTTTATGTGTGTGTGTGTGTGGGCCGCACAGCACAGTAGATAGAGCTTGCCACGCACCACCCACAGCAAAACCCAAGCACGACCCACTTGCATTGCATATCGCCCGGCACTGTCATCGGTCTGACCTCCGACCCCAGGCTCTGCCACGCTTGTTTGCGGCCTTGATTAATGGAGTCGTCCTGCGGCCGTCGCCTGGAGCAATCCGGGAAACAAAAACAACACCAAAGACTGGGGTAAGGGTAGCGCAGGATATGCAGGACTTACTAATAAACACACATTTAAATATAACAAATAAAAATAGTTAAATAAATAATGTAAAAATTATATGATTGTGCATTGTTTTCTTGGGGAGCCCGTGGGTGCTTTTTAATTAAATTATTACCTTTTGTTTATTTACTTAACCGTCACTTCGCACTGCTACTATTTATATTGTTTTAACTTACATTATTACGTGGGTTTTATATTTAAATAAATATACAACTTTTGTTATACTCTTAACTACCGTTTAACCTTAAGATGGTCAAGTTTCCTGCGGGAATGATAATACCCCCTCGAAGGACATAACACCAGCCACTCCCTCCGACGACAATTACAACAACAGTTGAACGGGCAGAGAACTGCGACAGGACTAGGACAGGACTACGGGTGCGGACTTGCCTGCCCCGGCTGGCTTGCCTTGTTTTGTTTAGATTTATGTCAAATTGTTAGGGCCATGCCAGGGGTGGTGCCGGATGGTGGGTGGTGGGAAAAAGGCAGGAGGCAGGAGGCAGCAGGAGGCAGTGCTCCTTTTAAGCTTTTCAATCAAATCGCGCTTAAGTGGTTTCCAGTTTGAGTCCAGTTCTCGGCCGGGGCGATGCCGCCACCATAATTGGCCGAAATTAATTGTTCGTCTAATCAGTTCATTGGATGCGACGGCGGCGACTGTTTCGACCATTGAACTCTGCGGCTTAGAGCCACAGCGAACGTGGCCCCGAAACCCGAAAACCGAAAACCCGAAAACGGAAAACCGATGAGCGTTCCAGTTATCGATGGAAAGCGGCTTTTATGGTAATCTCAGCGAAAGATGAAATTGATTTAGCGGCGCCAATTTATGGTTTTCCATGCGAGCTGAGTTCCCAAATTTTTCGGCTCTTAATTGGAAAAGCTGTTGTAAATTTATAAAGGGTTACGTGCTAGACAAAGGCTGGCAAAATGTTCAAGATAATGATTTTGAAACTAGATGAATGAATGAAGAAGAATTCATATATTTGTCAAATAGCTTCAAATATATTTATTTTTAAACAGAATATAGATTCAACCTATTTAAAGCATCGTAATTAAGCATCTTCTGACCACAGAGAATATCCAGTCTTATCCATATATCTGTGGTGTCATCCTCTTTTTTTCACTCTGCATTGAAAAAGAGTTTAAAACCAATTAGGAATGTCATTCCGTTGACAGTTTTCACACATTTTCATGGCTGTCAATGCTATATACGAAATCCCTTAACCGATGTCCAGCTTATCCCATTAGGCAATCACAATTTATATGTCTGCGGGAAAATCATGGCCTTACCTCGGTGTGTCATCATTAATTACTCGAACGGAAGTTACATTCCATCCGTTCGCTTCGATTCGGTCGCTCATTCATTCATTCATTCATTCATTCGCTCACTCGGGCCTTTTAATTTTCTATGATTTATGCGTAATTTGCTTTCGAACCGAACCTGCTGTCCATTTAAGAGGAGAGACTTCCCATGCCGTTTCACCCGGCCCACAAACGGAGACATGTGCACCTGTGTGTTGGCCACATCCTGTGCGAGAAAGGAACAGCAAATAAGCAAAAATGAAATGGAAGGAAAAACTTGCAGGAGCACACCAAGTGATACAAATACCAGAACAACAGCTAACGAGGCTTGAACGACTAGCAAATATCCCTTAGTTCGGGTTGTTATTAATATATATTTTATAGATATTAATTAGTGTTAAGATATATTATATTTAAAGCAAGTCATTCACAGTCGAGTTTTTTTTTTAAGATAATATCGTTTGAGCTATCGATAGTTCGTGTGATACTTTCCCACATGCAACTCAGGACTGTGGGAACGTGTGCCGAACTGGTTTTATAGAACACCATTTACCAACGCCCAGTATACTCACGCAGATTGTGCTACCGAATTTCAGGTTTAACTAGACCAGCCTCCACTCGTGGAGGATACCCTCGAGCCCCTCGAGCCAAGAACGCAGCGGGAGAATACAAGAGTTTGGGTCCGGAATTCAGAGTCCCCGATTCCCGGTCCCGGTCCCGGTCCCGCACGTCGAGACACCTGAGAGCCTGTAAGCTCTGCCTTCTCACCGTCTCTGTGTATTTAGAGCGTCCAGCGCTGTTGGCCTGTGACTAAATATTGGGACTGGGACTTGGACTGGGACCTGAGACTCGACTCGACTCGGACTCCCGACTCCCGACTCAGTCGGCTATTAAATGTCAATGGACTTCTGCATGAATGAGTTGTGCGACTTCTGCTCGTTGCTTGGGTGCGTCTGGGACTGTTTTTCTGTTCCACTTGGCATTCAGGGGGATGCCTTTTGAGCGAAATCCCTATGCCCACCGCACCACTCACATGCATAGTTTCATTTAAATTTCAATTGCCGAAAATAAATCTTTTTGTGGGACCGCCTCCTACGCGGGACCTATGAATTTTCGAGCATAATTTTATTTATAGAAGTTATTGAAATATCTGGAAACTTCATGTGTCCAGGGTCTTGCGGCGAATTCTTTTTTTTTCTCCTCTTAATTAAAATGTACAGCCGCAAGTTGAAGTCTAGGTACGTGTCCACGGGAATCGAGGCCGGAATTGGTGGCCCGGCGGGCATAATTTCCCTGGGAGTCCTTAGGGGTCCAAGGAGCCCGCAGCAGGGCGGCCAAAATGGCAAAGATGAAACCTTAAACCCCAGACTCATTATGTAATTCAGGCAGCACATTCCGGAGCTTATCACAGCGATAGTAAATGCCAGCGAGGAGACCGTGATAAGATACCAAGGATGCCTGCCAAGGTAAATGTGAAATTAATATTACCCGTGATCGATCTAAGGCGAAAGAAAAAGGTAGAGAGAATTTATTAGGTAATAAATGTTTGTCTGTGGGAAAATATTCAAAAAGAGGTTATAATTTGTATTGTTTAGCTTTTGAATCAGAGTGACCGTAGTCGCATTAAAAGAAAAGCCGAACCAAAGAACACATAGATATGAATATGTATGTAGTGCTCCCTCTCAATGTTGGGCTGTGTGAAAATAATCAGAGTGAGGTTATAATTTGTATGGTTTACCTTGAAATCAGTGTGACCATAGAAGCATTAGAACAAAATCTGAACCAAAGAAAACATCTGCAGTTTTCCCTTTTAAGGTTCTAATCTAACCTCAAATTAATGAATAGTTATACACTGTGTTATAGACAGATAACCTTTGTAACTTTAATGCAGCATTATAAAACAACCAAAAATAAGACAATATAAAATTTAAAATATAATAATATACATTTGAAATGTCTTTTAATTTTCTGTTAAAGCAACCCCAAAAAATACAGGACTTGTATAAAGACTGCAAGGACTTGCTTTAGCGGAAGCTTCTTGGCTGCGATGTGTCACTTCTAATATCTTTCCTGTTAATCTGTCGTGACACGCTTTCATCTCCACTTTCCACCTTCTGCTGTTATGCGTCCCCCGCCCATTTAGTGGCTGCATTAAATCTTCAACTAAATATTAAACGATGTCTCCCTTTTGCACTCACTCTCACTCTCTCACTCTCTGTCTCTCTCCCCCTTATCCGCCAGATAGATAATAAAAGGTCGTGGCTTCAGTTTTATGCCACTTATTGTTCCTTGGCTGGTGGGGGTGTATTGTGGTGCTTGAGATTTTGAAGGCTTGTCGAGTAATAAACGGGTAACCTCCCTTAATCCCGGCAGCACAGTTGGAAATATTTTTCATTAGCATTAAGAGGCAATAGAAGCCAGGGCGAAAAAATATATAGCCGAAAAGGGAAATGGTAGGGATGGGGGCGAAAAAAAAAAGTAGTTGAGCTTGCCGCACATTTCCACGTGTCTGGCTGGTAAATCTTGGGGCTTGAGTTGATAAGGTTTTTCCTCCCTTTACCCAGTTTCCTTCTCTTTCCGTCGGTCTTAAGTCTTATCTTAAGCATAAGTTTTCCTCGCCGCGTGTGTTGCTTTCTTCTGTTTTTCTTCCTACCAATCCCATTCCCATTGCCATTCCCAGTGTTGGCCTTTATGGCTACGTGTTTGGCAAACGGAAGTGGCCAGAATAGACGTTTATATGTGATGTGTAAAGACACACATTTCAGTGGGGGCCCCCTGTGATTTATACACCGCTGTTTAATGCCCTAACGACACCCATTAGAAACAATTGCGAGAAGTTTTAATTAAACATCGCCGCTCATTAGCTTGCCATCTCCGCGGATATGATGTTTTTGCGTCTCCCATCTGCATTTCCATAAACGCTGCTCGCTCGCCCAGATCTTTTCGAGAGAGAATTAGTGGTAATTACGCTTTTTCACGCTCCAATTGCTCATTTCCGCTTGGCTCGAATATTATTTTACTTTCCGTTTTTGGGCGTAAAATTACAAATAGTCTTTATGTCGGATTGTATATATCTTGTGGCTAAAGTCTACAGTCTAGACCTTAAGTTCGAGTCAAGCGGAACGCAATGAGTTTCTTTTCGAGAGTTTGCGTCTACGATTTTTACGCCCTGAATGTGTGCCGACAAATATGATTCATTTTTGGGTTCTATATATGGATCGGTTCTGGTTAGTTGGAAGTATCAGTGCATGCTTGATTGCAAGTCATCAGACTGAAAAGAGATTGAGTTTGTAGACTTTTCATTGATAAATAAAAAGTATTTATTTGCTTACTAATAGTGGCTGATGGGAAAATGTAATTATTTTCGATTAACTAAGTAACAATATATACTTTAATATTATTTCCCTTTCATTTTATTCAATATTTAATATCTTTAAATATTTATTTCTTTAACTATCTCAAGTATTTACTTTGTTAGAATTAATCAGGTAAACTTATAGCGATTTGATGATAGTCTTTAAATTTTGTTATCTTCAAGCTGTTAAATACTGTAAACAATTAGAAAATAACTTGGCAACATCTGCTGGTGATTAGCTTGATCCTTGATCCTAGAATTTAGCCACTTCAACCGCTTTTAAAGCCCTCCACTCTCCAACCGTTTTGTGACAACTTTGCCATGTTGAGGCCAAGTGACTTTCAACTAGGCAACAATATGGCTAACATATTATGACCATTTGTACTCGAGTGTATAACCGGCAGCACCCACAAGGACAAGGACAACACAACCATAACGGAGCTAGAGAGAGTGTGAAGGGAGAACCCCTTCGGCTAAAACTGTAACAGTGACAATCAACTGGAGGGAAATAAACTCCGTTGGCCAAGGATAACAAGAGCCTCTCCATTTTTCCCCCCTTTTGACCAGCCAGCCAGTAATTCTCCAACTCTCTCTCTGTTTCTACATAACCACTCTTTCTGCAGGCCATCTCCTTCTCGGTTTAAGCTGCCGCGAGACTTTTGACTTCCTGCGGCAAAAAACAGGACAACAAAAACAAGAACACGAAGTAGGCTTAGGCCTCCAACTGTGAAAATGTTGCCTCCAAAGCTGGCTTGGATTTGGGTTTTGGGTTCCTACAACACAGAGAGGCAAAAGAGATGCCTAGAGGGGGTTGAGAAGGATGTGAAGGAGGAGGAGTTGTACCCCATACGCCGCACTAAATTGCGGCTTTTTGCAGTCCAACAATGAGATACTTCAGAAAGAATTAGTTGCACTAAAAATTGCTAAAGTCGCACTCTCCGCACCCGGCCAGACTTTCACTTTCCCGCTCGCTGGGGAGTGTTTTTAGCTTCATTTTTTTTTGGGCACAGCATGGGTTAAAGTCGCTACTGCGAAAAAGGAAGCGAAATGCAAGGATAACTCGGAGGCAGCCATGGGAGTTAAGAGCCCGGAGCGGAGCCGGATGCGACGACTGTTTTAGCGGTTTTTCGGCTGGACACTTTATCCTGCAGCCTGCATTTCGTTTCTATCTCTGTGCCTCTTGCCTGTTGTGCCTCACCAACACCCACATAAATGGTACACCAAATATTACCATGTAAAAGTGGAGGAAATTTAGCAAAAAAGTTACCCTTAGAGGTTTTAGTTCACAGTGTCAAGGATATGTTGCTGATATATGAAAGAAATATTGAAAAATAAACAGTAAACTTATAATGAGTAGCTTGAAAACAGACTAACTATCATATTTCTAATGTTTACTTTCTTATGATTATTTCCTTATTATTTATATAGTATTTCCTTATTAATATTTCCTTATTATTTATATAATATTTTGTTATTATTATATTAATTTAATCAAGTTTAGAAAACAAGATGAAAGATTTAGGAGAAGTTAGTAAAATATATCTTAAATACTTCATAGATGTGCAAAATTTAAATAAAAACATTAAGTTAACTTTTTATGCCTTTCAAATTCGGATTCCTATATATTTAAATAAATTTTTTCCACTCTCCAGAAAATTAGTTTAGAGTATTTGTTAACTTGATATCTCTTTCCATTCGCTATTGTTGCTGTTCTGCATTTTCCTTGGAGCATGAAGTGGCATTAGAATAAAGGCGACGCTTTTCCGCTTGCCGCTCCTCCTACTTCTTTTTTTTTCTAACCCTTTAACTCTATTTTTTTACAGTTTTATTTGTTCGTTTAGTTGGTCCAAAAAAGTTGCAGTTGCCGCAATTTCTGTCTCTTCTTTTTTTTTTTTGTTCAGTTCTTCAGTGCTCGTGTTCTTGTTTTTATTTTTTTTCTGTTCTTTTTTGAAGGCCAACGGCAATTTGGTTGCTGTTGCCAAAGTTGTTAGTATTGTTAGTGCTGTTAGTGCTGTTATCTAACATGTTTAATTCAAGGCGCATCGCTTGAAATTAAACTGAAGTTTCCAAGCGTGACGAGTTGCATATGTATGTGGGTGTGGGGAAGGGTAGAGAGAGGAGGGGCCATCATTGCACATGGCAAATTTAGCGTAAAATTTTACTTCATCTTTGTTGTCTCATTTGTAGTTATTTTTGTTTTTACAAAATAACTGTAATTACACTCTAAATCGGGTACAAATAAAGTTAGAAAAATATATATTTATAATACTAAATTAATAACTAAGTAAGATCTAAGAGAAATTTGTAAAGATTTTACTAGAAAGCGAATAAGTTGCATATTTTAGGTAAGATATATTTTTTTATAATAATTCCACATTCCTTAATAAAAAATCGTAAGAAAACCTCATTCAGATCTCTGAAAATATCTATATATCTTTACTAAAGTAAAATTTATATAAATAATCAAACAGAGATAACTTTTTCTTTATGTTATTTAATTTCTCCCTCTGTACGCTTTCTCCTTCCTCTATCTTTAACCGCTTCTTCCCCTTTTTCGCTCTGTTTCACTGAGAAATTGTCACTGTCATTGCATTCGTTGCTGTCATTGGTTTTCTGCTTACATAAAGCATTTGGCTTTGATTGCCGTAAACTGATACAACATAATTATACGACCAAAAAGCAAAGTAACTGAAGCCAAACCCCAAAAAACCCAACGAAACTGAACCGAACTCCCCTCTGCACGCACACCCAAAAAATAAACCCTTTTTGTTTTGCAAATGAGCAAAAGCAAACAAATAAACGGAAAATGTTGATAAGAGACCAATCTCGATGAAAATTAAGGGGGGCGCAGGGATATAGAAAACAATTCCTGTGGCCAAAAACTATGACATCAAGCCTATAATAAAGATATGAAAATTCGTCACTTAAGACAAAGGCAGAGATACACTGACAAACTACGATTAAGAATCCTTTAAATTGATGAGAAACTTTGGAAAAATAAAGTTTAAAGGGGAAAAGTGATCATTAGATATCATTACGTATTGTATTGGTTATTTATATGTATTCTTTATTAAAAATTCCATTTATCTTAATAGTTTTTATGTCTCTAAGTTACTAATTACTATATTACTACTGTTTAGGGTTTTACTCACAAAAATAAAACAAATAATACAAGTTCAAATCAGACAACATATTTTAAAAATCTGTTTTTTCATTTCTTCAAAAACTATTAGGTCATAAAATGTACTATTAATATTCTCTACAATTTTCTTCATAAAATCCCTATAAAATATATTTAATGACTTAAAAAATGTACAAACTAATCTCAAATATTCCCAAGAATTATACCAGTAGAATTGTTAGTGTATTGAAAACTTTAAAATCCCCCCTTTTCCCCCACGATAAAACACAAAATCTGTTTAGGTCAGTCGGTGGCTGTCTGTATTGGGCGGGCGAGTGCGTTTGTCTGTATGTCAACCATTGTTGACAGACACAATCAAGCAATCAGAACCTAAAAACTTTATCCCATTCATTGGAACACGCATGTATGTACATATGTATGTGTGGGCCACACCCACTGTGGCTATGCAGGGTATGGCGTGTGTCTACCCTCTAGGCATAATCAAACACAGAAGGCTCTCGTACTAATGCAGTTAACAAACTTGCGGAAACACAGCCCACATACTCGCACTCCCTCACGAGCGCTCTCACACCCACAACGGCGCGTAGAGAGACGACATGCGTGTGAGAGTCTTAAGTGCTCTACATATACACGCACACACCACACACACAGAAATACACACACACTCAATGATGATGATGTATTGTGTGAGATGTGAATGTGATTAAATTTCCATAGCAGCTCGTCTTTCATGCCAATTTTCCATTAGTCCTTACAGCTTCCACACTGGGAAATAAAATGATAACTAATTGGGGAAAATATGGAATACTAATAATATAATAATAATAATAATAATTAAAATATGTGTAAGAAAGTTTAAGCTTACGACACACTGGAAAAAAAAGGATAAGTAAATGGGTAAAATATATATGAAAAAA
>JAEIIG010017408.1:0-31687 GCA_018904695.1 Drosophila parvula
GATTATGCACGGGCAGACATCAAATTTGCTAATTAGGTTAATTGACTTTAATTTAATAAGCACGCGACTAGACTGCCCAAAAACAATCGATTGAAATGATACCGTTTAAAGGGGCGCATTTGTTGTGGGAATGCTGGCCAGCTTACTGGACTTGCTCGCCCTAAGATTCAGGCTAAACTGGATGCAGATCACTATGTAGCTGATCATTCCGAATAGAAACTGTGGGGAAATAATAATAAGCATTGAGTTGCATAGGAATATATTGTGAAACGAACCTTTCCTAGCATTTCCGTGCTTATTTCCACCAGTCCGCCTGCACTGAACTGGCAACTCTCCTGGCCCAGTTGCAGGCAAAGTCGGTTGAGAGCCGCATTTAGCTGGCCATTACGCCGGTCCTTAGTAAGGGTGTAGAACATGGAGCGGAATCTCCGCTGCATTACATCGCAGCGAGTGCAGATCCAACAGGGAACAACGACCTCCAAGATCTTCACACACTCGTCCATCCCACAATCTGGCAGGGAAATAGATTAATAATTTAGAAGTCCTTAAAAATAATTATACTAAATATATATATAACGTTTATATAATTAAACTATGCAGGTATATGCTATTGAAGAATTTATGTAGTCATTTGTGACATTACTAACAGTATTGAATAGATACATCTGAGTTCAGCGTTTTGCTTAGATAGAGCCAGTAGGGCAGCGCCGAAGTGTCCACAAAGAACTTCATTAGCATGACGATTAGGCAGATCTGAAAATTTTGTTCCAAACAACGAATAGCTCGCCAAAGTAGTCCATGGATACGCTGTAACTTGCCCAACTTCTCCAGGGACAATCGGCGTACAGACCACAACTCGAATCGCGAGCGCTCCAACTCAGCCAGGATATTTAGACCAGCCAAGACCAGCTCCTGGTAAAGTGCCAGGATCACCGCACAGTACAGAGTAAACTCGGAGAAGCGCACGAGCAGAACTATTTCCGAGTAGAGGGCATAGTAAGTGAGGGCCCGGTTATTATATACGTTCATCGAGGTGAAAGCCAGGGAGCGGATTAGCAGCGATCCATAAACGGCATTGCAGTAGGCACGAACTCGGTCCAAGTTCACTCTTCTGCCAAGTTGCACGTTCATCACCCGGTGGATTGCCTCCAGTTGGCAATCAATCTCGGCGCAACAGTTTCGCCAGACCAACTCCATAACGACGATGACGTGGCTTGTCATCAGGGCTACAAAATTTGCCAGATCGATGACGCGCGAAAAGTGATCGTTTATAAAGTCATAGGTTAGGTCATAGTCGAATCTAAAACGCAAATAGGTGGATACGCCCACGGTAATGAAGAGCACTAAGTTGCACAGCACCTTGGCGACCGGGTGCTTGCCCGCCGGCAGTATCAATATGCACTTCATCACGCGATTCATGACCAGCAGTGACACACCGTGTAGTTCCCCGGAAGCTTGACCCATGACTGGCAACTCCCGAGGGACGTGCTTAATCGTAGGACTTATTTAATTGGCTAAGTGCGATTGTGAGATAGGAGAATATTTATTGAAACTATAAACTCGCACACTTTGAAAAATGTCTTGTAATGGTCATTCGAATTTCTCAGTTTTCCTATCGAATTATAAATTCCTCTCCATTGTAATATGAATAATATCAATTCTTACTCACAGTATTGGGCGGAGACATCCGTGTGCTGCACTATGCTGAGGTAGTGCCAGTACGGCAGTGCCGAAGTGTCCACAAAGAACTTCATTAACATGATGATCAGGCAGAGCTGGAAATTGTGCTCCAAACATCGGATAGCTTGCCACAATAAGCCATGGATTTGCTGCAACCTGGCCAACTTCTCCAGAGACAATCGCCGCACCGAACCCAGTTCTAAGAGAGATCGCTCCAGTTCCGCAAGGACGCTTTTGCCGGCCGGGGTGAGCTCCTGGTAGAGGGCCAAAATCACGGCACAGTACAGAGTGAACTGGGAAAAGCGCACGAGTAAAACTATTTCCGAATATAGAGCAAAGGAGGTGAGGGCTCGATTAACATAACCGGTTACCCAGCAGAAGAACAGGCATCGGATGAGCAACGACACATAGACGGCATTGCAATAGCCGCGAATTCGCTTCAAGTTCACTTGGATGCCCAAGAGCACCTTCATTTCGCGGCGGATCTCTTCCAGCTGTCTATCGATTTCGTTGCCACTGGTTAGCCACACCAGCTCTACCACGACGATGACGTGGCTCGTTATCAGAGCCAGAAAATTCATCAGATCAAGGACGCGCGAAAAGTGATCGTTCCGGAAGTCGTAGATGAGGTCATAGTCGAAGACGTAACGCCTGTGGGCGGCCAGGCCCACGGTAATGAAGAGTACGATGTTGCAGAGCATCTTGGCGATCAGGTGCTGGGTCACCGGCACCATAGCCAGGCACTTCATCACACGGCTCATGCCGAGCAGTGAAACTGCATGTAGTTCCCCGAACGCTAGCCGCCCCATGACTGAATCCGAGAAAGGGTGTCCGCAAACAAATCGATTCATTAATAAGCTAATTGCGATTATCTGGGGAGGTTACTCCCATTCAGAAGGTAGTATTTAAAATTGGCTGCCTTTAAATTAAAACATTGCTTTAGCATCTAGATTCTTGAACTTTTTACTTAATTTTTTGTACTTTTTCAAAGCATTCACCTCCTGCTTCCATTTGCGACAGTAGCGTTTATGAGAAAGTTCTTAAATCTCCCCTACCCAGCTGAGGCTGGCTGCGTGCTGATAAGATCCCCTTGTAATCACCCGAAATGACACATTTCCCATTCAAATTAGCATCAAAGCGATGCTGAGGGCTAAGTGGAAGCAGATGCCCCAGTGCCCATAAGTGAAATGATTTGTTAATTTCATTCCACCACCACCACTTGCACACACAATCTTCCGCACACTCCAACATGGGGGCGATGAAAATTGCTTATCAAAAATATGGCAGGGGGCGTGGCAAGGGGGAGGGCGCACATAAATTTGCATGCCTTTATTGCAACCACAACGAAATGCGGACCCGGGAAGACAGGCGCTGGCAAACAAACGAGGAAACGTACAAACACGCATATGAAGGCTGTACACTAACACTCAGCAAAAAAGTTAGTCCTTAAAAGTGTTAAGGTTCGTCCTTAAGTGGAGCTAACATTTTAAAGTTGACTTCTCCGAAATTCAAGAATTTTTGTTGTTACCAAAATTATATACAGACTATACTAAGGGATTTAAGACTGATTGTGGGCTAAAATTTACAGAATTTTCTTATTTATAATTAAGATTGGACATTTATTAAATGGAAATGGAAAATACAATGCTGAGGTTTCAAAATAATAAATAATAGTTCCCTATGTAGAGTAATTATTTTTATACAATGTCTTCTCTTTAAAGTAAAAACCAGAAGGGTTTTATTTACCCTCATCCAGTTTTTACTCTTGAGGTATATACCGAAGAACCACAAAATTATTTAATGGAGAATTCTCCTTAACTAAAGGGAACTTTTCTCTGCCTGCACACAGAGGCAAGCACTTACATCCGCTTTACTGGTTTTTATGCAACCACCGTGGCACTTTGTTTGCACACTTGTAAAACACCTGCAGAACGAACGCCTTTGGCGGCAGTGGCAGTGGCAGTCGCAGAGTCTACTGTGTGTATATGAAGTAATGACTTAATTGCCTCGCCCTTGCAGAATATCCCCCGCGAAAACCATTCCCAGCGATTGATCCAACCGCGACTCTTGGCGTCTATATCCTTGTCTGCAAGTGGGCTTCATAATTCTGCACAGGTGTCGAGGACGCTTTGTCTTTGATTGTTCGTCTGGCGCGACTCTAATCTCTGCCAGCCACACCATCACCGTCAACAGAAGGAATGGGCAATATGAGGCGGGGAAGGACGAAACAGGAGCAGTAGCAGCAGCAGGAGCAGCAGCAGCTTTGGCACTTCAAGCAGCTAAGCAGCTGGCGGACTGAGGCCTCTGGTCTGGGTTCAATTGAAGCAATTGTGCGGCGTTGATTTGTATAATTTTGTAATTTGTATACCAAAATTGTGGCCACACATGTGTGTGCGTGGGGTTTGGGGAAACAATTTCGCCTTTTTGGGGTAAAAACGTGTATAAATAAATTAAAATGTATATGCGAATAGGAGTTGGTTGAATGGGGGAGGTGCAAGAGTACCGAGGCTTTTGGCAACTCATTAAAACAAACAAGGACTTGAGTTGTTAAAGATATTTAAAAAAAAAAAAACAGGTCTGAAAGTATGCAAGAAAAAGTTTAAACTATGGTATTGCATACTTTCTTTTTTGAATTGTTTTGTGTATGTATTATTATTAAGAACTCACTGCTAGATTGTTTTTGAGACATACTTATATATACTTATGTTTTTTTTGGGAAATATTTCTTTGGCTTACTCCTCGATCTCCCCAAATCGTTAGCAGCATTTGCCAAATGTAATTATCGAAATACTTGCTGTGGCGTCTATATGGTTATGATTCGCCATAGGCACTGGCAACAACTTCAAGTGCCCTGCACGTGGCCGCAAGGAGTGCTGACTCCGACTTTCCAGGAAGTGGTTTTATGTGTGCGGTGAGCGGCTTCGAGTTGCCCACTGATGGCATAACTCTCGTCCTTAAAGTCTGATGCTGATGGCTGAACATCAGACACGCGCCTCTGCGGTGGCACAGATGCTGGCCCCGTGTTTCATCCCTTCACATATGAGCCGTCGCTCTAATGTAAGTCATTCCGTGTTATCTGATTTTAATTTGGCGCAATTTCCCTTTTCGCACCTGTTGTGACCTGGGCGGGTGCACACAGGCCCCACCACAGCCCATTAAAAATATGCAAATATAAATATGCTAATTTGCTGAAAATTGATTTTGCAATTTAATTGAAAATTCCATAGCATTCTTGTACTGTAATTGTTGTTGTTGTGGTTGTTGCTTTGGGCAGGAGGTGGAGCAGAACGAGAGTGGAGGGAGTGTGTTACATGAGTCTTGTAGCTGCGGTTGTTCGAGCAGCTGCCACAAATTGCATAAATACGAACAATACTCCCAACATTTCCATCCTTCGCACATCATTTGCAACTTTTTGGGGCTAGGCTGCTTTTAATGGCATTAAAATTGCCAAAATTACAACACGCATCACATACAGAGCCCGATTCTGGTAATGGGGGGCTGGCGATGAGAAAGGGAATGTCGTTGAAAATCAATAAGAGCCGAGTTCAATTCCGTTTAGAGCCATTGCCACGCTCGCTGACAAATGCTGCGCCTGATATATTGCCCCAGACTGGCTCAATAAATTCCATGTTGACTTGCAAAAAAGCAGGGGGGGTAGGCGTGCGGGGCAAGTGTGATAAATGTGCGGCATTTGGCGAGCAATGCAAACATGGCACCTTAAACTACAATCAAAAATAATTGCATTTTTCACAACCCAATCATTATGAGAGATGTCCCCCCAGAAGGCAACCAAAGGAATACAGCCAAGCCAACGAAAAAAAAGCAGGGACAAGTCAAAAGTCATGACAATCTTGGCCAGACAATTGCAAAAAGTCAGCGGAATGGCAGCTAACATGGCCAGCTAAGTGATAACAACACACGGACAGACAGTTGGGGAGACGGCGGCGGGCGAGTGTGTGTTAGTTCGGCAACATCATTTATCTTGTCTTGGCAGCGAGCGAGTCCAGTTGAAGTCGCCTGCAGTCTCAGGACTCGGGAGCCGCAAATCGGACAGGACCTCGCACTGGCCGAGACAACTAGAAATATATATTTTCTTCGAAGCCATGGCTATATTTATTGCCGAACTCGCTTATTTCTGCTTATTTTCGGTGGAATGTGTGCTTGGCTCTATTTTTCACTTTAATTGGCAGGGTTAGGCGGGCGGCGCAGAGAAGTTCATTGATGCCAACTAGATGCCAACTCACTTGCTATTCGATTCAATCGCAAAAGGTCACCGAGACAATTATCAAAGGAGAAGCGACAAATTGTCGTGCCTTGGTGGGATTTGAAGCGTAATGTCAGGCTCTATCTATGGTTCGCTGTTTGCATTTGGGTTCTGCCCCCTCGGTTTTTATTTCGCCAACTGGCTGGCTGGCAAACGGCGGCGCAATTAGGCCAGCAAACGCAAAATGTTGCGCCCAAAATGGCGATATGGCCAAAATGGCTGTCGGCGGAGGGCAAACCCCTGCCCTGGGCAAGCACACAGAGAGAGAGAGAGATACACCCACGCAAGGACACACACATCCTTTGGTCTCTTTGGGGCAAACAATCGAAGATTTATTGTCCCTCGGCGCATTCTTTGGCACTGCGAAATGTGCAAATTCGCGTTGAAATATATGCCCGCCACCGAAAAGTTGTGTAGGCGGCGCATATAAGTATGCTATACTTTTGCCACAAATCATAATCGATTCATTGACAAGCCAATGTCGTTGGCATCATTGTTACTTTCTCCGGCCCATTTGTTTTGGCCTCCTTAAAGGCATTGAAGCTCTTACCTTGAAAGTCTCAAAAATGAATTTATATTGTTTATATATTGCCAGAAATATACGTGATATCTCGGATGCTGAAGCTGTCAAGCTGCCAGTCTTACCAAATTTGAACGTAGAAGGGGTTTAAAAGATAATATGATACACCAATTGTTTTCGTGAAATTGTAAACGTATAAAAATATTTAAATATTAATAAAGCCAAATTGAAAAGTACCAGAAAATAACTTTAACACAGCTTAAAGTTCAGAATTGTTTACTTTGAATTTCATTTTATATCTTGAAAACTCTGTATCTTATGCTTTATAAAGAGTTTCCTCGTATCTGTTTTTCCTCTCAAAAAAAGTTCACAATCACCTACCCATGTAGAGTACTATTATCTCATAAATGTTTCCCAACATAAAGTTAGCATTTTCATAATTACACAGTTTACAGACCATCCTTGATTTTGCATTACAAGCATGAGACAATTTACGCAGACGGGATAAGCCGACTTAGGAACTGCCAGCTCAGTGTTGCCATCGATTGGTCTCCCTGTTTTGAGGCCAAGGACAAGTCAAGCTCTTAAGCCGATTTTTGTTCTTTTTTGGTTTTGTTTTATTTAATATACGAGAACGAAAGACTTTCGCCTGCTTCATTGCATGCGTCTGCCGACCATTGAATATTTACCAATATGCGTGAAATTAAGACACCGAGATGCGTTGAGACGACAAACAGCTCAGATGACTCCCAAGGTGACAGCATTATATTCGTATTCGGGTGCTAAAAAATTGTCCATGTCTCGGTGCCGGGACACAAAATCCGGAGTACATGAGTTCACTTCAGCTCGCTACGCTTTCGCATAGCTGCTTATTGCTGTTTACCATATTTGCGCTTATTTGTTTGTCGACTGTGGCAAATATTTGAATTTGAATTCAAACGTGCTTGACACATAATACTCCGCCCGGAGCCGGAGCCGTAGCCCAAGCCGGAGATGGAGCCTCAGCCTTCGTAGCCTATTTCGCTGTGCAAATATTTTATGAATTTCAATGTGCCACCATCACTGCGGAGTAGGAGGTGGAGGTGGAGGATTTGGGAGGCGATAGGGAATGGTGCAGGTGACACAAATGCGTTGCCGAATAAAAGGCAACAAAATGTGAAATTAGTTTGACACGTGTACCTACCTGAAAGGAAAAATAAAATAAAGAATACGGGTGCGAGTACAACATCATCTCGGCTCAGACAGCTGCAGAGATTTTGGCGTTAAAATAATGTCGGTTTACGGATTCTGTACGAATAATAATGCAAAAATGCTGACGGGGAATTCCTGTTGCCCAGGGTCGAACAAAAATAGACTGTCTGTGGGGATTTGAAAGTGAAACGAAACCTAATTATTTCTTCAGATGTCTATCAAAATATTTACTGTCTGACAACAAATTCCACTGCTTTCAATGCGGCTTTGATCAACATTATGAGTCGGATTTGCATTATATATTTTGTTTAAATCAAAAAACAACACCAAAAATAGTTAAAACAAAACTAGAATTTTGGAAAACCCATATTTCTTAACGCACCTACGGTTCACTATTTTTGTTTTCTGCTTTACTCATACAGTAATTTTCATTCAGGTCCATTACTGAATTATTTTCTCGCTTTCACAATCCGAAAAAAAACATTTCATTAAATCTTTGACCAGCTTAATTGTGCGTCTGCCTTTGTATTCCAATACTGTTGCGGCTTTCTTTTTTAACTTAAAGCCCATTTACCTTTCCTGCATTTGCTCTCTCTCTCTCTGTATTTTCAAGGAAATATCCGTAAGAAGGTCCATGGGTAGGTATTCGAGGCCGTAGTCGGATGTGGGCTATAAGCGGACAGGCAGACAATCGCATATGTAAGGGAATCATACGTACACAAACACATTTCACCGCAAATCTACTTAAAACGCAATTAAGTTGAATGCAAATACCGCTGGGAATTCGGTGCGCTGACAGGTTGCCTGCAGAAGAGCGAAAGCGTAGACCTGCAGTTAAACAATGGCAGACAGAATAAAGACACAGTTGCATAAGCCACACTGCCTTTCCGCCCTCCTCACGGCCCTGGCAGGCTAACGTAATTTTCACAATAAAATATTCCACGAAAGGAAAATAATAAAGTGCATGCGATGGAAGAAAAAACTATCAGAATAATCTGCGCGGTACATTTCTGAGAGCAGTAGAATAACTTACACAAAACAAAAATGTTTAATTACAAATATTTAATATAATAATCAGTATATTATTCTAAATATTTTATTTTTGATTTGCGTTAATATCACGGTGTTAACAGATGTCTTATATAGTAAACGAACGAATAACAGCCCACCGCAGTGGGTTCACATATTTCTCTGCCAGACTTCTACCAGCACATTTACACCATCAACGTTCATGCGACTTCGGTAAAGGTCTTAAGGTTTTATATATATTTTATAATGCAGAACCTTTTAGCTATTTTTCTCATCTCTACCGTCATCTCTAACCATTTCATTTCAATTTCCATTCTCTCGCAATTTATTTTCGTAATTTCAGTGATTTTTAGTAAATACAAGTAATTACAAAATAACGGCTTGCAAACTTTTGTGAGCAATTTACACCACGTTTTATTATGTGCAAATCAGCTGTTTTTTTTCCTCTGCATATCAAGCATATGGCAGCTACCTGAAGCTATCTCTCCTGCTCTGCGCAGCTTCTTGCTGATGACTTAAAAGTTAAATTTGTTTTTGAATAAACTTGAATCAACTTTTGGCGAGGGAGAAATATAACGGGATGCAGACTGCGTATGGGCCGAGAGAAATAGCGTAGCGAACGTGGGGCGAAGCTCCACACTTCAAGGTTGTTGGCAATTTGCGAAACATGGCCAGGTAATTGATATGAGTACAGCTGCCAAAAAAAAAAAGGAAAGCGGGGAAAAAAGAAGACGGAGAAAAGAAGAGAAGTCTGGCAAAATTGTGGAAATGCATATGGCAAATTGTTTTCAAGTGAGTTGGGGAAGTGCGTGAGCTCCTTGCAAATTAATTGTGCGTGCTGCCTGCTTTTGGCCTGGCCTCGTCAAAGTTTTGGCTTTCAATTGCGAAAATTGCGCAGCAGCGGCAGCACGCCTTTGTTGGGGCTCATTAGGCACTCGTAGGGCCTCAAAGCATCTGAATCTGGGCACAGAGTGGGCCCGGGGTAGCGGAGTGGAGTGCATTATGTGCCTAGAGGAGTTTATAAAGCCGTACGTACACATGCCAAGTGTTGGGGAGTTTCGCAGCTCGAAGTTTTGCCGTTTTGGCGTCCGGATCCTCGGCCAAGACATAAACAAACGACCGAGGAGTGCAGCCTGCTTTTTCGAGCAGAAGCGAAAGGAATTTCCTTGCCATAAATTCACTAAAAGCTTTCGCAACGAGAATTTGTAGCTACCTTCCGCTGACAACATGGCTCACCTGTGCTGTGGAATCGGGGGGGTGCTGTTCTGTCGGAGCCGCAGGACCTTGCCACCACGGGGTGCCCAGTTCGTTGCAGTCAGACCATTTTTCTCGCCCTACAGCCGCCGGCAGCCAAAGCGAAATTTACGCCTCCTACCTTCATTATTATTGCACTTTGCCACACACAAATGCTGTTGTTGTCTCAGCTCAGCCCCTTATAGTTGGTGTTGTTGTGGCGCGGAAGGGGGCTGAGGGGGTTTCGAGGAGGTGGCTCGCTACCGCAGACAATTTGGCAAACGTGCAAAAGAAGTTTCTAAATAAAAGTGCAAACTAAATGAGCATTTAGTGTGCTCGCGTCGTAAATTCCTGTTGAAATATTTCTGTCGTCTTACAATTTAGCTCTGCCAGCTAACTTGACTTGTGCTGGCGCTACTGAACTTGCCACTTAAAGCTTTAATTTTGTCAAGAGATTTGAGAGAGCAACCAAATATTTGATAGAAAAGGTTACTTAAAGCATCCAATCACCAGGGTAGTCAATATAGGCAATATACTTCGAGTGCCTGATATCAAATATTAAGTCAAGTCCCTCCTCTTTAGAAACTCTCGGCTATTCTGGAGAATACTACAAAAAAATGCTGTTTCTCAGAATATCTACAAACGCCCTCTCTTAGAAATCAAAACCATACACCAAGTTAAAGCTAGTCAAAGTAAAGTCCACAAGCAAGGACTTAATAAAGGTATTTCCGAAGGTTTTTATACAATTTTTAAACATCTGATCTATATAATTTTCAATTTTCAATATAAGAAAAAACATTTAAGTAAAATATATAAAAATGTACTGTTAAACAAAAAAGCCGGATTAAATTTGTGACTTTAAAACAATACTTTGTCAATTTTTGTTGCCAACTCGTCTCTGAACTTTGTCCTTAAGGCCTTAAATCCTTTTATTGCCACACACGGCGTATGCGTTATGCGAGTGCTGCGCCCCGCCATGAATACGTTTGCATTTTGCATTAATTATGTGCCAGAAGAGTGTAGAGCTTTGACAGTATTAAGACTGCCTCGGCATCACTCACTCGCTAGGCACAATAAAATGGGGTAATGAGGCACAGCTGCCATTGCTAAATACACACACCCACACACACACACACACACACAGAGACACACAAGCGCACACACTCGTAGGCTCTCACACAAGTACACCTTTTTATGTGTCTGACAGTCGTTTGGCAGGATCTGGACCCGAACTGGTCGCCTGCCATACAGCAGAAGAGAGTAGAGTAGTATGTGCCTACATACCGCACCGTGGCGCATGACTTCATTAGTGTAATGAAAACAGAAACTGGCAGCAAAAATGTCAAGGTTGATACCCATACCCATACCCATTCCAGTACCCCTTCCAGTTCCAGATCCGCCTCCATATCCTGCTCCGCGTCGTGCAAATCGTCGCCAATCCGACGGCTGGTCCATTTTCGAAGGCTTAACGTAGTCGTCCTGGGCAGCGGATGGCCGGGAAAAAGGTTAACACTTGCAAAATGGCTAGCGCAAGGACGTGCCCGAGTTTCGTTTTGAATAACAAATTTAATTAGAATTAATACATGCGGGCCTGAGCTAAGGCTCAGCAAGCGGCAATGGGATTGGTATGAAGTGGAGTGTAGTGGAGAGGAGTGGAGTGGAGTGTATGGGTGGACTCCCCGACAGTAATTGGTAAACGCTGAGCCCAGCAATAAGGATAAAAATGTTATCAGCATATGCAAGGCCATTGGCTCGACTCATTATTTGATTCCATGAATAGTTAAATCAATAGAATACATTTTAAGAAAATTAAATGGCAACAGAGAATTAAATTGTACGGAAGCAGATGTTTCTAGGGAAAAAGATTAAAGGATATTTGAAGGAAATATTTGTGAAATATTTGTACTACACAGCTATCATATTTATGTATTTGTTTATTAAAACAAAAACATAATAAGAATAATTTTACATTTAATTTAATTTGATAAGTATCGGTAGATCCTAGCTTCCGCTTTTTTTGAAAGATGAAAGAAAAATGTTATTATTATATTCATAGATAGTTTTATCATAAAAAGCGAGTGCTTACAATAAAATTTCTTTATTTTTCTATTAGAAAATCCTGACTTACAAATACATAATGAATTATTAATTAAACTATTCACCATAAAAAAAGAGCGTGCTTATGCTAAAAACTAAATCCCTTACACAATGAATTATTAATTAAACTATTGTGTCAATCCGCCGTACAGCCATTTGATTGTTAGCACTTTTTAGCTGCTTTTTGGCCAGCTGCAAGCATTTGTCACAGCCACGCCAGCAAGACAAATACACAAAAATTTAAGTAAACATGTTAAAACCATAAAAACGCAAGTTTACAAAGAAGCAGCTGAAAAAGTTTGTCTTGCTCCGACGGACGGCGAAAAAGAATAGCGCTGCAGAAAAACAAAATCGTGCAGAAAGCCCTGGCTTCGGCATGTAAATGTGTGTGTGTTTGTGTGTGTGTGTGTCGCATAGAAGCAGCACACATACAGGGGCAATATTTTTTGCGCTTGCAGCGTCCAACAATGGCAGCGGGCGGGCGCTGGGCTGGGCGTTTGAAAATATGTGAAATCATGAATAAACTGCCATGTGCACAACATTCACAATTTTCCAAGGCTGCAGTGGCAGCACTTCTTCTCTGCTATGCTTTATTTTTTTATGTTTTTCTTTCTTTTATTCCTTTCCCTTTTCGCCCACGACTCCCGCTCTTTGTTGCCGCACTTTCAGTGAGCAAAGTTGAGGCAAGCGGAGCGCCCCTATTGTAGGCAACAAATTTAGCGTAGAACTTGACTTTGCCAAGGCAAAAAAGGACAAAGGGAGTGGGGCGTGGGGTGTGGCTCTCGCTCGACTGAGTGCCAAGCGAGATCGGGAATATTAATCGATAGAGCAAGCCTTTCGATTTCGCACTCACGCACGAACTGCCGCTGGCCCAGAAAGCGTGCGACACATTAATATTGACAACTGCCATCGAACAAAGGGCGTTTTTTCCCCTTGGTTTTTCCTTCCATTTCCCACTGGATGCATGCAAACCTATTTACGCCTCGGCTGTCGGCGACACATGCTGCCAATTCCGGCGAGCGGTTTGCTCCTTTGACAGCATCACTTCACTTGCAGTTTGACGGTAAATCATCACCGTTTTCCTGGGAAAAAGGCAGCAGAGACAGCTAGCTACCCCCAACGCTCACAGCGACCATCGCTCGCAATTTAGTGTCATGCCCTTTAAGAGGGTACATGGGTTTTGTATAATTTTTGGTAACTGTTTAGGTTTATTTGGGAAAGCATTGTGTACGATATTCATTTTTAACAATTAAACAAACTATTTCTAAGGTTTATTTCATTGAATCTTTCTTCATTATTATTACTTCATTATACTCTTCATTAAATACAAGTATTTATAAAGTTATCTGCCCCCCTTATTTATTTTAATTAATTACACTTTTACTTTACGATTTAATGATTTGCTTAGAGTATTTCCCCAGCCTCAGTTTAAGGTGCCTTTTCCTTTCCTACTACTACAGCATCCTTCTGCCTTATTCCGGTCCTGACTTTTCTCTTTTGCTGCGCTTTTTATAGCTTTTCTAGCTGCCCCTTTGCCGTATTTTCCAGCAACTCCCACACTTTTCCGCTGCCTGCAGCTCCAGCTGGGCTTTGGTGATGAAGGGTGCAGCTTAAAAATGAATCATTTGACTTTTTCTTATTAAATAATTTATAAGAATTAGTTGAGATTTGCATTTTTTGTGCCAACTAGCCCTCGGCTTGCTATGCTTCGCCCCCGAAACCTGCCGGCAGTTGACTGTGCAAATTTCTATTTAATTCGAAATTTATTGCCAGCAATTTTCTATTTTTTTCTCCCCCACTTATTTTTATGTGGTCTTTTTCCTTTTTTTTGGGTGCTTTCAGAGTTTTGTAGTCTTAAAGTCAGAGGCTGCTTGGTTGGTTGCCTGCCGGGCAATTGAATTGCAGTTTTGTATCTTGAGCTGGCGACCGCAGTCAGAAGTTGCCGAAAAATGGCAGCTGGCTTCGGTGTTCGGGGCTATGTATGCAGTTCAGAGTTAGCCCGAGCTGATGCTGGTTCACTGTTTTGCTTCATTAGCCATGCAGAGCGGAAATAACAAAAATATATAGAGAAGCAAGCGCACACAAACAAAATCCTTCTTAAATTGTATTCGAAATTGTTTTTTGGCTGTTGCGGCGACCGGGGGCGAGCTAGCGAAATGCGCGTTAATTTTCGCTTCCATTTGCATTTGCATTTCGGCTGCATTTCGCTGACGAACTGCGGCATTGTGGGCGACCAGCTATATTCGGGAGTGGGGCGTGGCTAGCCGGGGGCATCATTTATATTTGATGTGCCCGCGCCATTGTTGCATCTTGGGGCAGCTTAAGTTGCCATTAATGCCAGAGTGTAGTCGAGAGGATTCTGAGAGCTTCATCTGATGCCGGGTTTTCCAGCACTTTCCTCCGCCTTCCGGACTGGAAGCTCTCACTTTGTTAAGTAAGTTTTCAAGTGAGTTGAAGCGAAAGTTCTTAAATTATTGTAATTTCATAGCAGGAGCAAGCTACAGTGGCAATAAAATAGCTACACAGAAACGAAGACCTACAAATTAGTAATTAGGAGTAAATATGTAACTAAAATGTTAGACATTTAAATTTTAATAATTTCCTGATACATAACGCTACTGTCCTTCAGTGTTACGAGAATTTCCCTTATACATACATCTGCTCATATATCTTCACAGTGTAGCCTGCTGCAGCTCTCCCTCTCTTTTAGCCTTGAGTCCTGCCGTAATTAATTAACTTTGCTTGCTTAAGAAATTAAATACAAATAACTTTGGTATTTGTTTGCCGAACTGGATTACACATCTCATTTTGCCGTAAACGATGGCCAAAATATATTCCTTTAACTTGGCCCGTCGCATGTCGAACTTATCAAGTTTGAAGCAAAGCCAAATTGTTTGCCATGGATGTGCATATGCAAGTCTTCGTCGGATTGTCATTCTCGAGTGTAATTGCTGCCCAGGCGGACATAATTAATGTCTGTGGGATGTTCGGAGTTTTAATGATTGAAAATCATCTAAGCTGAGCTTTGATGGCCTCGCTCGCTGTCGCCCATTAAGGCATTTAGTTATTAGTTTCAGCTGAGTTTATGCCAGATGATAATCGAGTTTGTTTCATTTCGCCATTATTGCATTTGAATGGGGCAGTATATTACAAGGAAATAAACGACGTAAGGTGAAACGATTTTATAATATTTGATAAATCTTTAGGGTACACAGCAACGGGCTGCGTTTGCTGTGGGGTTATCTTAACCCACCGGCTTAGCCCGACAAGCACTTTGGCAACAAAGACCCCGCCAGGATGCCAGGACTTGGGAAAACTCATAAGAAACCATGGCCCTTGGCCCGGTTGGGTCCGAGCTAACCGTATTGTTGCTGCCAGTGCTTATGGCTTTGCTTTCTATTCATTTCATTTCAATATGCATTTTATTTGCTGAAAATGTTTAATCGATTTTATGCAAATCATTTCCATTTCTTTGCCCTGCTCTTGCCGGCTCTTGTTGCGTTGTGTTGTGTTGTGTTGTCGGCCACTGCAAACACTCGAAAACCATTACAAAATAATAATAATAAAAATCTGGGCCTGCTCCTGGCCGCAAATAAATTATTTCTGATGGAAAGCCAGAAAAAGCAATAGAAAGAGACAGAGCGAGATAGCGTGATAGAGAGGGAGAGAGAGCGAGAGGGGGCGGTTGAGAGCCATGCAAATGTATGCAAACAAAGAAAACTTCCTAATGGAATTTTCCACATGTCGGACATATGCATAAAACCTTCTAAACAAACCGGGTCCTCTGACGTCCAGAGCTGTGGGCACTTTGCTGTGACCATTTTGTTTGAAAGCACTTCACACACGCACGTCAAAAACTGTGCTCAAAAACGCATGGGAACCAAAAAAAAAAAAAGAAAAAAGAATTGGAAGGAAAAAAGACTGAAATTGAGGAAAAAGCGTTCCATAGATTTGGTTGTGCAAAAAGATGGCGTCAAGCTGTGCAATTTTGCCAGCGATTCGATTTGGTTTCGCCAATCCCTTTTTGGCCGGCCATGCGACCCGGTCAAGTGAGTGGCCCTTCATTGTGACCCGTGCACACTCGCACACTCGAACACACACCCTGACCCTTCGATGTGTGTAAGTAATTTTCATTGTTGTTGCTGCCGCTGGTGTTGCGGGATATGCTGCATTGCGGTTTTGGTGCAACAAGCTAATGAGTTTGTGGTTGCAAGGACACCGAGCATAATTGCTTTTAATTGCAATCAGCAAATTATGCATACTCGTAGTTGTGGTAGGGATGGCACCAGTGTTGCTCCGAAACATCCTCTTATCCCCAAAAAAAATCCAGAAGTCCTTAGCTGTAATTGGGTCAGTAGCGCATCTTTGTCGACCTAAATGAAATCTTGAAGAGGGTTAATTTCTTAAAACTGCAACAGATACCGTTTTTATAGCTATTTCTAGTTACATTTCTCCTTTTATATTGTTTTTTATTTCGTATATATTTTACAATTTACAAGACTCACTTATCTCTTATTAATTCAAAGATCAAATGCATTTATTATAATGAAATATTCGCCCATCACTTTGTTTCTTAATTTTAAGATTTCCATAGTTTTAATTTGCATAAAAATTTTTACTTAAGTTATAATTTCCACCTAATCTGTTGTGGATTCAAGGAACTTATTAATATACTTAAAATATATTTATTAATATTAACTAACTAAGTTAAGAAGCTAAAATCATGTAAAATATTCTTCAAGCCATTGCTTATACGCCCCATTTGCTGCATCACTCATACGCCGCTTGGCTTCTTTGCATTGCTTTTATCAGTACTTGTAAGTTACCGATCTTATCTTGACCGACTTTAATTGATATTCCGACAAATCAAATTAGGGAAAAGCAATTAGCTAATCAGGCTTTAAGTGCGGCGGCCTTTAAGCCGTACAAAAAAAAAAACACTCGAAATGCGACGGCCACCACCAGCCAGCGGCACAATTGGCCAACTTTTCGGCAACTTGAACAATTGAAACAATGGGCCCCACCATAAAGTTTGCCGCCAAACAGCTTGCCACCCATCCAACCCCTACGGGCACTCCATTCCCATTTCACCAATCCGGCGTTCAACCTTCGAGCGCTTAGAGTTTGAGTAATGGAACTTCAAAAACGCAGCCGCCGCAAAACATGAAAACTAAAGCCGCTTTTGTTTGTGCTTTTTGAACTTAACGGTGTGAATGTCGACAGCCGATTGAGTGTGTGTGACTGACTGTGTGTGCGTGTGTGAAAGGCGTTGTGTGAGGGCAATTAAGGGTTATAAGCAAAACCACAATAGGATTATCAGTTTTATGCAACTGCCAATAAAGGGCAATGAGAAATCAAAAAGGATTGCCGCTGAGGTCAAAGCAAAGGCTTCAAAGTTTAAAGACTATTGTTGGTTCAGTTCAGTGTATTGGAAAATGGGTAAAAAAAAGCACTTGTAAGCATCTTCTCTGCTGAAAAAAAGTGATTTTTTAATTAAGAAATAAAGATTTATTTTCGGCCTTAACTACAAGGTATTTTTGATATATGAAATATTCCATTTACTTGCAATAAGTTTCTTTCTTTTGGTGTTGTTCCTCATGAAATTGACTTGAACAAAGTATTTAATTAATTAAAATTTTACTTGAGGGTAAATGTTTGTGCTTTTTGCTGACTAGTAAAATTTTTAAGCGATCATTAGCGAATTCTGTGACATTGGCATTCATAAATCAATTGTACCCTTCGATCTTTAAATTAAAGACAAAGTGCCTGGGTGCTTGGTCCTCATTAATCGTCTTTCGATTCTTTTCTTTGGATCTCTTCCAATTGGCTCTCATTCATCATATTCAGCGTCAATTATTGGGCCGCTGCAACTGCCACAGATGCATCTATCTTCATTTGCATCAACGCATTACATCAGCTGCAGGACTGCAGGCGAAAAAATCATAGGGGATGAGCCAAAAAAAAAGTTCTTAATAATCTGAAGCTTAATCTGCAGTAATTGATTTATCGCACGCAGCTTCAGCGGCAGACAATTAAATTACATTCGCCAAAAAACGATGAGTTTTGTAATTTTCGATTTGCTCCTTTGTTTGCTTTTGGGTTCAGCAAAAACCGAGAGAGAGAAAGAGCAGAGCACGCGCGGGCCAAATCAATTGGATTTGTATTATTGTTTTAATGCACCCGCTCAAAATTTATGAAGGCAGGATAATGGTAGAACAAAGATAAACAAAAAAGTTATTCAAACATTTGCAGTTAAATCCGGGAAAAGCCCCAAATAAGGCCATGGAAAATTCATCGAAAAAATGTGAAAGGTTATCGATTTTATTTTATTTCCTGATTTCTGCATGTTAATTGTGTTATTTTTTGTGTGAAAATATTTTGATTATACCTGTCAATTGCGCTGTTTTTCCGCCCGATTTTACAACATTCGCTCTGGCTTTTGGTGTTGTTTAAATAAAAACACAACAAAAAAAAAATGGGTTGTTTTCCTTTCTTTTAGCGATTTCAGCGATCTGACAGCCGGGGGCATTGACATTTGCATGTATGATTGTATTTTATTTGCTCGCATTTCAGCGACTTTGTGTGTTGGGTGTTTGCAGGACAAACACACACACACCTTCGACTGCGTAAACTAAGTGCTTAGTTCATAAACGTTGACAATTAATTCAGTAAAACGCCAGCCATTCAACTAATTGGAAACGCTTAATGCGAATGCGAAACCAAAGCCCAAACGGGCCGGACCGGCTAATGAAATTATTTGTAGCAATTATATGGCACCCAAGGGTGTGTTTTTGAGCCGCCCTCCAAAAGCATGGCCCAAGCCCACACACATATTGAGATACTCTCTGGGGGGCTGTGTCTCTATCTCGACTGGTTTATTCGGTTTACTTATTTAACGATTTCTTTTTGAATGTGGCATGGCGGTAGGGCAGCAGCTGTTACTGAACTACTTGCCGCAGGGGCCTCGAACGGTTGTATTTCGACTATATTCTGATTTAGGAAAAGCCTCTTTGGGCTTCTGATATTGGTTTCTGTGGGTTTTGAACTGTGTTTCAAGCTGTGAGTGATCTAGGATGTCCAAATATATATCAATTGAAGTTCCGGAATATCCAGTAACTCGTGCCGGATATATTAGATTAAAACCCTTTTTGTTTTGTTAGGCAAATAATGCAGCATACTCGAAATGGTTAATTATCTTGCTTAATGTTTGATTACAATTACAATATACTCAGTTGTAGCACCAACTACGCTGTATTAGGAGCTTGGTTTCCTTCTTTGTTCACCAAGAATGTCGGAATGTTTGGAAGGATAATACGATGTCTGCTGTTTATACTCATGGCCCACTGATGTTTGGCACTCGATTTGCGGCATTAAAGGGATCATTTGCGGCTGGCAAAGGCCGCAACTAGACCACACTAAAACTACATTTAAGGATTGCTACCTCGGCTTTGCGATTCTAATTCCTACCTGGGCAACTTTGTGTTTTAAGTGGCCGAAACTGGCTCCGGCTCAAGGGTTTAGCCGGGGGCTTTTCGAGTGGGCCTGTTTATCTATGCCCACACAGTGGGCAGAGTACTCTCGGCCCATAGATTCCCGAGTCCGGAGTCCAGAGTCCCCTTTCACCTCGACTCATATTGGAGCTACCGCAAATGCCAGTCATTACATGCAACGTTTGTGAGCCGGCCAAGATTTTATGTGGCAACAACAAACAGACAGGGACCAGACTGGCAGGACGACGGGCTTGCCGGGGACGAGGCAGACTGCAGGAAAATTGAGCTTAAGTTGCAATTAAGCAATTGCCGGACGGTTGGTCTGATGCGAAATCCAGCCGCCGATGTTCCTGCTACTGTTGCTGCTGCTGCTGCTCCCTGAACCTGCTCTTCCTTTTGGCCGGGCTAATAGCAGCCAGCAACTCAAGTGGCTGCTAACTTGGCCAACCCCCAGCTGCAAATAATGCAAAATTGCAATGAAATGTGGCCGGGTGCAGCTGCACGAGGTGAACTCTGCCAGGGGAGCGTGCTCCTCCTCGTTCTATTCTATTTATGTGCAGTTGCTTTCCAATCACCAGCCAGCAAACTTAATACAATATTTAAGCCGCAAACGTAGCACAATGTAAACCAAAGTAATCTCGAACTCAGCTCCAGCTCGTCCTGGCTTTCTGTGGCAAGTGGCACGACTTGCGGCCAACGGCAGCAGCCGAGGAAGAGCTGCGAAGAGAACCAAAACCGAGTGGAGGAGGGCACAAAAAAAAAAATACAAGGAAAAAAACAGAAAAAGAGAGTGGAAAAACAATTTCAGGCATTGAGGCAAGTTCGCGTTTTTTAAGTGGAAAACTTTGGTCCTTATATTTGGCCATGGGGTCTTCTGGTTGCAATGAAGCTGAAAGTGTGCCTCAAATGCAGTTCAAATGTGTCCGGAATACTCGCATTTGCCAGAGACTTCTGCTGACTGATCTACAGGGGGAGAAAATAAAATAAAGCCGGGTTTCCAGTCCCACCAATTTGTTTTATATATGTCAGCGCTGGAGTTATGCAAAGTATTTGAAAATAAATGTGTCTTATATTTTATTCGAGAAGAAATCTTAAAGAATAACCTATTAACTTTGTTCAGTGCATAATTAGGCTTGCCACAAATCGATGGCAGTGCAACCAGAAATCAATTCGTTGGAGTTTAAGCTTTAATGCGCTGTCTGCAGTGCCATAAAGTTGAGAGGATTGTCGGCTGATGCTGATGCTTGTTGTCCAATGAATTTCAAATTACCAATAAACAATTGAATGAGCAGCGAAAATACACAACACACACACAAACACACTCTCACACACGCACGGAGAGATACGCATACAAATGCTAATCAGCGCTGCTTTATGCTTTATGCTTTCTGCTATATTTGCGTTGCTCATACGCAGTGTGGGCCTCATCGCTAATCCCGGCACGCAGCATCAATAAGTCAAACACGTCAATGGCAAAAGCAGTGCGAATCAGGGGAGAATGCGAAACAACAATAAAACAACACATAGTACAACAACATCGATAAGGCAACAACCACTCGCACCGAGGAGACAAAAGGCAACAATTTATTGTTGCTCAATGTCGCATTTATCATCACTTTATGCTACTTAATCGAGCCCTCGTCCCGCGCCGCAGCCCAGCGAGCTCGCCCGTTCCTTTGAGCTCGATTTCCGTCGTCGAAGATGATTTCAATGTTTACTCTCGTCTCGTCCCTGGCTCTTTGTTTGCTTATTGTTTTTCGACACACATCCGCGCACACAGAGCACTTTGCAGCGTCTTTTTATGGTTTATGGCGCCATTGAATTTTTCGTTTGTTTTCTTATTAAATTATAATTTATATGTGTAGTCGCATCAGCCAAGGACAGCGACACAGCCCAGGCACTTTGTCAATTGTTTAATAGAAAACAAAGGAGATACGACTCGCCGAATGGCTCCTGAGAATGGCTCCCGAGGACGAAATGCCTCGAGCCAGGACATTTCGCTTTGTTATTTATACATGCGCACGGCGTACTCAATTACGACTTCGAATGGCAAACAAGTTTCGGGTGTGTGCTTGTTTGCAGGTCAGAACGTGATGAAAACTGCGATAGTAATATATTAAAGATGGCAGATATAGCCGGGCTCCTGAATCACTTACGATGAAGCAGAGATATCTCCACGAAAGGGCCAATGGTCTAGGTCACATTCCTTGGCACACTCGCACCTTTAGTGCACAGGAAAAATATTAACGTTATTGTTAAAAGATATCTATAAAATAAATATTTATGATTTTATGATAGTATTTTGTCCTCCAAAGGTGGGTTGTCTGTCCTGTGTTTATAGCTGAAAAGGAAAAAAAAATACACTAAAAGTCATAATAACAATCATTTTTATAACAATATTTACCTGCATTTTTTCTGTAAAAAAATACAGATAACAATGTGAAAGGTATTCAGTTACATATTCCCCGCTTGCGGTTTTGACTGGCTTTTTAATGCCCTTTGTTATCAGTGTGAAGGCAAAAGAGTATGGTTACCGGCAACCACCGATGCAAACGGCATTATCTAAAAAGCATTCACGGCTAATCCACTTGAATAAAGCAATTGCAATACGAGGATAAAGCTCTTCCCGGCATATCGGTTTCAGATAAATGCGCCGAACTAATTCAACTTCACTAAATGCATAGCGTGTATAACTAATGCACACGGAACGGCTGCTGCAACTGGCAAAAATAAATGCCGTGATGTCCAACCTGCAAAACTATTCGCATAATTAATTGCATGGCATAGTTGATTATAGATTTTATTTTGGTTTTGCATTTAACGCAGTGCTCTGTGGGGGATATTGCAAAAAAAAAAATAAAAGCACTGCACATTGCATTTGAATTCATTAAATTTGCATATAACTTTTAAGCATATTTGAAACATTTTATGCGTATGATTCATTGGTTTGATAGCCAAAATTTTAATAGCAAATTAAATTGCCGTTGGGCTTTAACTAATTTGCACCCCGACAATATCGGCGAACAATAATCAACGGCATCAGTTGGTGGATTTTCCATTTGGTGGCGCCAACGGACATAATAATATGGCAAAAAGTGTGCATTGAACAGCAATAAACAGAGATGGAATCGACTGATGGGTTATCCACTACTGATTCTCGTATTTATAGCACCAAGAATTAATGGGAAAGTGTCTAGCCTTAAATTTAAACCTTCCTTTACTTGTTTTTTAAATTGTATACAAAGTTAAACACATTTTGTTTTAGATACTTTAATGCCAGTAGAAGCCTAAGATGCTCTGTTACCTTGTATTATAGAAAACATATATATTTGGCAAATCAATTTAATTTCGCGCTCGAAATTGTTTGGTTTTTTGTTGTTCATAAATATTTTAATTAACTGCCAAATGTAATAATTGCCGAATGAGTTAGCCCAAATACATTTGGGCAATGACAGCAGCTGCTGCCGGCGCTTGGCAACACTTGAATTTTTATTTTAATTAAATCCGTGTCGGTGGCGGCGGTTTACCCACAAAAAGATAAGCCCCAAGCTGGCGCTGACATTAATCATTTTACCTTTCAAATGCATTCCCTTTCCGAAATTGAAACTTCACTCGATGCAAAGGAAATCAGAACTCTTGGCGTTCCCCCTCGGGAACTTGGATCATTAATAACCGACAGGATGGCATAATTCTTTGTCTTCGCCCGCGTTTATATCCCTTTCTTCAGCGTCGCTTCGGGGGTTTCCATTGATAATAAGGATGGCAAACAATGACAGGCCGCCATGGTCGGACTGTATTAGTACAGATGTACGCGGGATGTGCTAAGCCGAGTTAAATATTGACCAACTAACGACTGACTTACATTAAGGCTCGACCGAACTTTTCCAATTAAATCTGAGGAAAGTTCGTTCACTCCATGTGCCGGCGAATAGGAAACAAGGAAAGTTCTAATGAGTTTATTAATCAGCGATAAATTTGGCCAGCATATGCAAGGCAGCTTGGCCAGCAAAGTTCGAATTGAAGACGCCCCGCTAAGTTGTCATAATTCGTAATCAGAGAAGTCTGCAAAAGAAATCTAGTTGTGCAGAAAAAAAAGAGAAGCAAAAATAGTAATCACAAAAAAAAAATTACAGAAATATAAATAGTTTATGTGGTATTCAAAACCAATACAAATTAAAGCTGGCAATATAGTCTACAAATTATTAAATTTTCTATATTTATATAATTGATTTATATCCTGCCGTAGTATGCAAAATTATTCAAAGATTTCACTATGTAAAAGAAGATATCAGTATAAGTAAACATCTGCCTAAAGGCCAAGGACGAAGACAACCTTGGTATGTCATCGCGTGGAAAAAGGGCTGGGATCTGGGAATCCCGGCTAATTAATGTGCAAAGTGTCAATTAATCAATCAGTCGGCCGATCAATCCTGCCGGCAAGCTCAGACGGTCCAAATGAAATCCCAATGCCAGCCAATACCAGTTAGAGTTCTCTCTTTCGGCCATGGCCCCTGCCGTATTGACAGGATAAACTCAACAAGCTGTCAGAGCTGGCCAAGGCAAATAGGCGGCGACAAAGGCTCAACGGGCGACGGCTTTGCAAACATAAACCCATCGTCCAGAGGACGGGTCCCAGAAAAAAATAAGAAAATTTCATCAAACGGCAGTGGAAAACGTTTTGCCGGAAAGCTCATTTAATCAACCGTTGCCCGGCAACCCCGCACCCACACACACACAGATCCACGGAGGTGTGGCAACGAGGTTAATGGCAAAAAGGCAAATGCCAGCTAATTATTATGACAAATATCAAACATCCGTTTGGTTGCGGGCGCGGCTAATTCTGTGTCAAAGGCTTAACTACTTAACGAAATTAATTGAATCGAATACCTGTCGACGTTATTATCAGTTGGTATTAAACCGTAATAAATCGAGAGGGTCGACCTTTCACAATTACAAATATACAATTTTATTAAATTCATCTAAATTTGGCTCTCCCCGATAGGCAGGGTAAAGCGAACACGTCTTTTGTCACTGCGCGGTGGCCTTTCCATTTCCGTTTCGCGAAGGAAACACTCTGCGATGCAGGAACATCCCAGCAACAACAGGTTAACCACATGGGTGATTAGCAACTGATATTGATCCGTATTGCCGACAAAGTAATGGAAGTACAGGCCCATGACATTGCTGATGAGCAGAAAGCAGGTGAATGTCGATCTGGTGTTCAGCCGGACAAAGGGAACCAGAGCGTACAGGCTCGAGATGACGATCAGGGATGGTAGCACGATCTTCAATATAATCATACTGCCGGTGATGTAGAAGGTATAGTTCGGATAAAACAGTCGGGCCGTGTTCGCGGTCATCCCATGTCCGGCCAGCTCTAAGCTCACATAAAAGTACAGGACGATGGCAAAGCCAAAGCTGTAGGACTGCTTCAAGTGTTTCAAGCTCCTCTGATCCAGGACAGGGTCAGGGATTTTAACCACAGATCGCCGGTAGTCTTCGTACAGCTGGAGGCCTAAGACCACTTCGGCGACCAGGATTTGGATGGCTAGAGAATCCCAGCGTTCGCAGAGCAGGGCATGTAAAGTCACCATATTCATGGTAATCAGTTCCAGTCTCCTCTTAGCCCTTGGGGTGTCTGCATCGCGATACCGAACCGACAAGAAAGCGTAGACCAAAAAGAACCAGGAGATGGCACTAACGTATTCTGGCACCGCCTTGTTCGAGTCAAGTTTATAGATTCCATAGGCTCCAGCCACCAAGGAGATCGCGTTAATGGCCCAAACACGAGGATCAAGCTGATATCGCAGGACGAGGGGACGTGCCAGAGCCACTAGCATTCCGAAGAACAGCACATATGAACTCTTTAAGAACTTGGGATCGATGGAATACTTTGGATTTTGAGCGAGGAACAGAGAGACACTGAGTATCCACACGAGGACCATCCACAAGAAAAACTTCACCGGTGGCTTCTGGCACAGGCGACGATTATTCAGGAAAACGGAAATTGCATACAGCACAGCCAAATGTCTATAACGGAATGACATTAAAATTACCAATGCGGCGGGCACCACTGTGCAGACCACGTTCAAAAGAGGTGCCACAATCAAGGGACCTTTTGCCGGACGTTCGGCTTGGGCCAATACTAACAAACAGGTTGGTAACAACAGACACACGGAGGTGAGAAGCGACACCTTTTGCAGATACAACAGAACTATTTCAATTAATCCGAGGCAAGTTAGAAGCACCGTCGACACGGTAGCGAATCCTTTACGTTGACACTCCGAGGCCAGCCTTGTTAGTTGCAAGATCAGGCAATAGAACCACACCAAGTAGGAGATCGTGGTGGCCACCAGCGTTGCAGTTTGGTAATAGCCGTGGTAGTACTTCAGACAGCTTTGAGCCAATTCAATAATCTTTTGGCTAGCTTCTATAGCCTCTTGTCTGTTTCGCTGAGATACCAAGGACTTCAAGTTGACTTTGTAGCTAGAGATTTGGTGTAGATCCAGTTTCTGGAATGTGGGCAGCCATTGGTAGAAGCGTGCTTGCCTATACCGGCTAATTACGATTTCGGCCTGATCCAGAATCTGCAATGCATTCAGATAGAGAGCCATGACTTCGTAGTCGGCGTTCAGGTATCCAAGTGGCATCATAGCCAAATTATTCATTGGCGGCGGAAGCCCAATCATAGCCGACATCAGGGGCGCCAACTGAATCTGCTCCACCGCCGAGAGATTCTTCGTGGAGGGAAAGACGGCTTCCCGGCCGACTGTCCGGTTCACACCAGAGCCCCACATAAACAGAGGCGTTTCTATTTCATGAGAAGAGGCGGTGCCTTTAAATCCTATTAAAAATTAGCATCGGAGTGGCTTAGAATCATACAATTAATTCCTTAAAAATAGTACATACCACTATTCCACCTGCCAGGATTGGAGGTCAACAGATAGGCCGTTCGACTGTCCTTAAAGACTTCCTCAAAGAGTTCGTATGTGCTGCGAATGCCCTTCTGAATGCGGTGCAGTTTCTGATCGAACTCAGGGCTCAACGGTTTGGCCATACCGCCCAAGTAGACAAAGAACACCACTGGCTGGAGGCTGAGCACTTCCCGAACATTTTCGCCCTTGGCCAAGAATTCTTTCACCTGGCTAAAGGCCCAGTCATCGAATTCCAATTTATTCCCCAATCCCACCGAGAACCGCAGCGGTGCTCCGTCGTGATTAAGGTATTTAAAGACCTTTTCCACATTTGTATCGACCCAGCCAATGGTCGAGCGGCTGCGATTGAAGACGGTATCGAACTGAACGGAAATATAGCGTAAGTTGATCAAAGCAGCAGCCATCGGATCCTGTCCAAAGCCGCCAAAGATGGCAATGTGTCCGTTGGCGGTCGGTGTCTCTGCGACGGAGCGGTAGATTGCCAAGCGACCCTGCGTCCGGTATAGATCGCGCAGCTCCGGCACTGCAATGCCGTTGTTCCCCAGGAAGGAAGCCGCCGGCAAGCCATCGGTCAGGAATACAACCAGGCGATCAGCGGGCGGCTCTAAACGCATCTCACGCAGTGTTTTCTGGGGCAAGAGACCCGATAAGATAGTTGAGTTGAAGTAAGTGGTCAGTACGGAGGCCAGCAGGAAAAGCTGCACGACCAACGCCAGCACTCTCCACATTATGTTCTTGGAGAAAATCCAAACTCTGGCAGCAGAAAATTACATTCAATTTTTGTTCGTTGTTAATTGTATGTTAGTATATAGTCGTGTGACACTTGAGTTTAAAATCAGAACATGTGAAAATTTAACGAATAATTTAAGCATAGTGATCAGAAGTTCTTTAGGGATAACCTTCAAGAGTTTGTATCAAACTTCAAACCGTATTTTAATATATCTGATCTTAAATTTAGCTTTAATAGGTTTCCATCTAATTGTTTAACTTCTTTAAATAGTTCGAGCTAGTCATAATTGATGAAAAATATGCGTTAAAACCTCTTCAAGCAAGTACCCATTAAATTACTCATCGAATAAAGTCGAATAAAGACTTATTTTCGCCATAGAATTGTTAAAAAAAATTAAATGTACAGAATTGTCGTCGTCGCACCATAATCATCATCTGGTCCCGGCCTTGTTTCGCCTTACTATCCGACTTGTCTAGGACTGTTTTTATGGATGCCATAACTCTGCGGCCTTGTCAAGCAATTTCAATTTGCCGCTTGATTTGCGAGCTGGCGCCTGGTCCGCGCGCTTGCCTTGGGCACCAAATGCTGCACGTTGCCACTTTGATTTACGCGCCTGCAATTTAAATGAGCTGCAAATTGCAGCAGCGAGTCTGTTTAAGTCTTTAAGGCCTTTGTCAATCTCGTGAGTCGGCCGAATTAATTGCACGGCCATAAATCGTGTCTGCGATTTTTGTCCCTTTTTGTTTTCGGCGCCTGATTAATTCGCGCAGACATTTCAGGTGCTCGAATTGTTCTATTCCGAGTGACGCTCATAATCTGACAAATTCCGAGTTGGCTTAGCAAGGCTAGTTGGAGCGAATGGGTTGAAGGCGAGCCGAGACATTTGTCAGGGCCTTGCTGCAATCCCAGTTGTCCGCAGACAATTGTAAGCCGGATGACTGAATGGCCGGCTAAACGGGCTTGTCGGGCAATTAAAGGACCTGTTTTGCGTCTGGCTATGGGCTAATTTAACGGCGAACAAGAGTTAGGCGTTTTAACGGCCATCCGTCGCGTGTTCTCAGCGAGATTGGGAATCGCCAATGAGTAATTGGGGAGAGCAGCATCCGGCTCTCTTCGAGCCACATTGCAGGGCGCAGGCGCGCTCTTAGCCAAACTACTTGCCGCTCTCTTCTTGACTCGGCTCTGGGTCAGCAACATGTTGGTCTTGGCCTGACTCCGCGCCCCAAAGAGGGGGGTATTTGGGTTATTGTAGGTAAGTGGGTCGTCGGTCTTCGCTCGTCGCCGACTGCCCGAAGGCCGGGTGGCCGCAAATTAAACGAATTGTGGCACAGCATTTGGCAACATTTGTTGCCACACTGACCAGCAGCTGGAGCACCGTGCCACCAGCCACCGCCATCAGCAGGAAACGAATAAAATGCCAAATGTTTGCGGCCTGGGGCTGTTGAACTCGACCGTCTCTCAATTGAGGGATTTCGGCTTAGGCCTGGCCAAGTCGATTGCTCTCCACATTGCAGCAGTGCCGTGCCGTGCCTCAAGTGGCAGGCCAATGAATAAGGTATTAATACAGGTAAATATTGACTTGTCGAAGGCAGAGGGAAAAATGTACTGTCCACAGATTTCATTCTACTAATTAAAGGCAACAAAAATGTAATATAAATTTAGTTGTGGTAATTAAACAAATAATTGGTAAATGAAAATAAAAATTAATACTAATTATCTAAAAGAGAAATTGTTTTTGTTTTAAGATATATTGTTTAGAATATACTAGAACAAAATGTTGATTATTAACGTCTCCATTCAGCCAGCCATCTCTTAATATTAAAGATTAAAGGACACCTAAATTTTCTCTCTGTGCGCATAACTCCAACGCACAGGCACTTGAACATGTCAGCAAAAAATTGATAATTGCTTAGCCCGAGTACTTCAAAAGCAATATCAAGCAAATCAATTACGCCAGCTCGCTCTCGGTACCCCCATGGACGGCGCTCTGTGTGCGGGCGGGGCGGGGCTTACCCCCATTTAAATTCAGCTGCGTTTTGTGTGTGTTGACAAAACTTATCAACAATTCAATTTCAATAAAAACTCACTGGCTTGGCCCGCCGCCTCCTCGCATATTGTTCGATGCATTTTTTAACGCGTCATTTTGAGGGTCTGCGGCAGCAGGTGCGCGGACATGGGGGGATCGCTGCCAACGACCGAAGTGTACGCTGTCCGTCGACAACTCCCCCTGAATTACTACGCCCCTGGGTCTGGGGATCCTGGTTCCTGGTGAATTTTGGCATTTGAATTGTCACATCTGGTTCATGGCTTCAAACTCATCCATCAAATGCAGCCGGGCTGCTGCTGGTGCTGCTTCCATGGCTTCCATGGAGCATGGCTTCGCCTGTCAGCGCTTGCCAATGCAATCATTTTTATTGTATGTGTGCTGTATCCTATCTATGTGTGCTGTTCTGTGTATCTGTATCTGTGTGTCGGTGCCTGTGAAATAGCGGGCATAACCACAGCGACAAAACCAATACACGGCCAGAGGCAAACCTCCATTTTTTCTTACTCTCTTGCATTCGCCTAACGAGCGCCTGACAATGCGATTTTGTATGCGTGCCATGGGTGCGAGTGTGTGTGTGGTCTTCACGGACAAGCAAGAGAGTGTGTGTGTGTGTGTGTGGCCATTGAAAGGCAAACACACAATACGAATATAATTTACGAGTCCGAGTTAAATTCAGCCTTTTAATAGCTGGCCTTTGTCATGCAACCGCATTGCACTCGACGGCTGCCTCTTTCTTGTATTTCCTACGATTAGCTATTTACACAGGCTTTCGTGGCGAAAACCCAAAAAAAAAACTTTAAATAACGTTGTTAAGTTTAGTGCTTTGGCGGCCTAATCTTATGGGAAGATATTTATAATCCTGGTAATAACGAGAATCATAAGGTTAATGTAAATTGCCTCCTTTGAAGCTTAGATTTTTGGCAATAATAAATGTGTACTTATAAATAGGTGTGTAATAATAAATACATACGAAATATCTTTGGTTTCTCACATATTTTTTTAAATTTTTAAATATTGTTTAAATGAGGAACTTGTTAAATTCCATACTGAATATGTAGCTTTTTGTCTGCGATATAGTTTCGCCTTTGTGTTGCAACAAAAATCTGTATCAAGAGTCAATAATTTCGTAATAAAAATATAGAAGAAATAAACAAATAGTATAAGTACGATTTAAATCTAAAATAAATGTAACTACGAAATAATATATTTATATAACTTGCAAACACACTTTTCAACGAGTTATTTTCCCCTTTTTTGTTAAGCTTTACTTACCGATCCAATGTGATTACCAACAACTTACCGACAGTCAGTCACAAGTGCAGGTTAAATAAAGAAAACAAGTGAAGTGAGTTCTAAAAACCCTTCCTGTTCATATTGCCAATTTTCCAATTTGCAAATCCGCTCTGAAGCACTTTGCTGGTGTTTTTGTGATCATGTGCATCGATTTAGCCATTATTCTAACAAGCTCTTGACAATCCAACAACGACGAGACAGGAGGAAGCCTTTACATAACTATCTCGTCTCGTTACAGTCAGGAGGAGCAGAAGTTCACTTGACACTCGGCCCCTCAAGTAGGTCAACAATTCGATGATTTTTAGGGGAACAATGGCAGGTCAGGGCAGGCGGATGGCGGCAGGCTTTAAAGTTTTAAATCCGGAAAAGGCAACCGGCAGCCGCAGTGCGAACTGCATTGGGCGTGGCGTTTGGGAGGTGGCTTTGGTTTTTCAATAAAGCAGATTTATGCATTGTGTTATGCAGAATTAAATGCGCTTTTGTTGCAGAAACACAAACACACCGAGAATAAAGGAGGGGGAGAGGGCTGAGCGAGTGCGAGGGCCATACAAATTGTTGAACAAAAATTTAGCAGCGCACAGAAGTATGCAACACTCAATTGGATTTAATTGCTCTCAGTGTGTGTGTGTGCGCAGTGCAACAACGCAACCAGAATAACACCATATTATGTTGGAAATTCGGTGCCTTTTCGAGAATTCATTCACTACTACCAGCTCTTATATAAGCGAGTTAAAAATTAAATGAAATATTTTTTCAGGCTCATGGATTGTGGCCCCGATTTATGAACTCTATGAATTCCAATTTATTATGTATTCATTTGCATTATATTATATTAATTACGACAAGGCGCGTATCTCTACCCTGTGTGTTTGTGTGTGTGCGGGTTAATTATTTAGTTTGTTGTGCTGCACCGAGCGCTGCCTTCGTTGCAAATTTAATTGGTTATTTCACATAAACAAGTTGCGAAAGTTTGCCCGAAAAATGTCTCTCTTTTGGGCGCTCCCCTTTCCCATTTTGCTCAGGAGCTTGTCAAGCCTTTGAGCTGCAAAATTAAATAGCAAAGCAAAGTGCACTGCTAGCTTTTCATGTTCCTTTTCCCTTTTTCGATATTTTTAGTTTCTTTGCTTTATTTTTATACATCTTCTTCTATTTTTTCTGTGTGTTTTTTTTTTTTTTTT